>JALPQI010022487.1:0-21103 GCA_025490895.1 Thaumatotibia leucotreta
ATGAACCGCTACAGGATTATGATACTATATTGTAAAAAAAACCATTGGAGTGGGGGCCCTCCATACATGTAACTGAGGGATGAAAAAATAAGCATGTGGGGTATTAATAGAAAGGTCTTTGAAAATGATATGAAGGTTTATAAATCTCATTTTTATTTAAGCAAATTGTTTTCGAGATATCAGCTCTCAAAGTCTGAAAAATGTGTCCCCCCCTCTATTTTTGAAATTACGCGATATAAAAATCTAAAAAAAATATATGTTACGCACATTAGTACCTATCAATCAAAATTTTTGGTTTGATTAAATTATCTCTTCTAGTTTTTGAGGTAGGTTGATTTAACTGTATTTTTTTAATGATAAATTGATAATGGAAGCCTTTGCGCGCGAGTCCGACTCGCACTTGGCCGATTTTTTATGTACCTACATTCAATTGTTTCGTTATTTTTCCTGAGACATATAAGCTCTTTAAAATTCTTGTAGGTGAAAAAATACATTGCATTTGTATGGTGGTTAAAAACTGGAAAGGTAAAATTTTGCACCCATGGGCATAATTTAGCAGCTTGCTCG
The DNA here is from genome assembly GCA_025490895.1 of Thaumatotibia leucotreta. Taxonomy (NCBI): domain Eukaryota; kingdom Metazoa; phylum Arthropoda; class Insecta; order Lepidoptera; family Tortricidae; genus Thaumatotibia; species Thaumatotibia leucotreta. The sequence goes on from JALPQI010022487.1 coordinate 568, forward strand.
CATAATCTGTTCTTTGTTACAATTAAACGAAAACAATCAAATGTCAGTTCAACTCGAAGAATGTTCGACATTGAACTTTCATACTTATCTCGCTCACGTATCATTATACCACTAATAAAATGTCATAAGCCTCATAGATAAGCAGTGCATTTACGCCCTTTTAGAATAAGATGGTACAGCTATATCTACAATGCTCGTTCTATCACTAGCACTAGTGTATAAACTGACGTATATGTAGTGGAAAAGCTATGCAGTTATGCCCTTTTGGAACCATTGCGGTAATATCTGGAGTTCGCGACTTCTGTCACTCGCGCGCAACGGGATATAGTGCTGGTGGCGAGAATCGGCCACTTCGTGTTTTTTAAGGGTGGTAAGTATAGTCTGTAATACTGAGTCACGTTTTATAAAGTTACATTTTACAATTTCGCTGTTTGACTCTCTACCGCACTAACATATTGGCTAGAAAGAGAGGCAAATAGCAAAATTGTAACTTATAAAACGCGACTCTGGTTGTAACAAGTAATTGTGATTAAGGAAAGTGTAGTCTGAAACCCTAGACCGCTTAGAAACTATGTCATAGTGATTTTATATTGAGATTGTAAGAGTATAAGAATAAGAATAATTTATTGAATAATTAAACGAATTAACAATAATCACAAAGATATCCCAAGAGTCTCAAACTAGGCTGAGCCTGTATCTTGAGACTCAAAAGTCAGTTAATAGGTAACACAAAGTTAAAGTATAAAATAAGTTTAATAAATAAATAATTAAGATAATTTGTGTAAGACGTGTGTGAGTGTGAATGTGTAAGTGTGTGTGTTAGTGTAAGTAGTCAACCCTTCTAAAACATGTTGTTAAAATTTCTTCTGTATCATCATAAGAGAGTGTTATAAACCATTTCTTTAAGGTAGATTTAACTTTGAATATCGTTAATTTTCTTATATCACAGATTTTACATACAGAATTATAAATAAATGGATGCATGTATGAGGCACAGCGTTTGGCAAATGTTGTTTTGATAGGAGGGACAGGTACTCGGTATATTCTTCTGTTTAGGATGTGGTTTGTTGATTCATAGTGTGGTATATTTTTATGAATTCTGATAACAGCATAAAGTATGAATAATTGCCGTACTGTCAGAAGTCCAGATTCTCTGTATAATAGTTTTGTTGGAAAAATAAATGATTTTTTTAACATTACTTTTATAACTGCACGCTGAGCGCGCTCCAGTTCAAGTAGAACTGTTTTGCAGGAGCTATCCCAGACTGTGATACAGTATTTTATTATTGACTGGCAAAGTGCGTGGTAAATTATGTTTAATACGTCTCTGGGCGAGCAATCCCTTAGACGTTTAACGATGTATATAATCTTTCTAACTTTTTTGGAAAGCAAATTGATATGTTGTTTAAAAGAGAGGTGTTCGTCTAATATAAGACCTAAATATTTTACAGTGTAACATCTTTTTATAGTACTACAGGAGCAACTAGAAGTTTTTTGTTGGCAGCAATGCATTTTAAGAGAGTAGATTTGTGGGGCAGATGACACAATAGTTTTTGAAAAGGGAATTTGGTAGCATTTGTCTACATTTAAAGTCAGGAGATTGTTATCAAGCCAGTTTGCTATTTCTGATAGACCTCTCTCGGCAGATTGGTACGTTTCAGCCCAAGTGTTGCCGTGAAATAAAACCGCGGTGTCGTCTGCGTAGCAAATAATTTCAGAGTTCAAGATGTTTAATTGTGGAAGATCATTAATATATATAGTAAAGAGTGTTGGCCCGAGAACACTTCCCTGTGGAACGCCGAAATGAATAGAAGATTTGGAGCTTTTAAAGTCACCAATTTTTAACAGTTGTTGTCTATTGGTAAGGTAGCTAGAAAACCAGTCAAGTGTGGTCCCACGTATTCCTAAAGCCTCTAGTTTTTTTAAAAGGATACTGCTAGAAATTGTATCAAAGGCCTTAGCAAGATCTAGAAATACTCCTAGACAACATTTACCAATATCAAGATAACCCGAGATTTTGTTGGTGAGATGGAGAGCAGCATCCTCTGTAGATTTACCAACCCTAAATCCAAATTGACGATCCGAAAAAAGTTTGTTATGATTTAAATAATTAACGAGTCTACTATTTACTATTTTATCTAAAATTTTAGAGAATATGCTTAGTAAAGAAATCGGCCGATAATTTGAAGGTAAATCTTTAGCTCCAGCTTTGTGAATCGGTGTAACAATAGCTAATTTCCAACTTTCAGGAAAGCATCCTTTTTCAAGACTAAGGTTAAAGAGGTAGACAAGTGGTTCAAGTATAACATCTTTCACTTCTTTGATCAATAGTGGTTTTACACAGTCGTAGCCCGGCGCGCTATCAGGTTTAAGTTGTTTAATTATTTTATCAACCTCAAAGATATCAGTGGGATGCATGAACAAAGAATTAGAGACAGAGAGGGTTGGTACATATTTCTTAGTTAAAGTGGCATGGGTTTCATTGAGTCTAGATAGTATCTTGTCAGCTAATTTTTTACCTATAGTGGTAAAGTGTGTATTACAGAAATCAAGAGATTTTTCGATGGAGTTATCAATTTTAGTAAGTTGAATAGGGTCATGATTGACTTTTGGAGGTTGGTAAATATTTTTGATAGTATTCCATAGTTTTTTAGGATTATGTTTGCTTTCGTTAATCATTTTCGTTTGGTAATTACACTTTAAGTTATACAGTAAGTTACCACAGAAATTCCTATAGCGGGTATAAATTTTTAGTAAGATAAGGTCATTTGGTGAAGCCCTGGAATCCCTGTGAAGTTTGTCTTTGTGTTTAATACATCTGATTACACCTGGCGTTACCCAAGGTTTTAAGTTATATTTAGAACGACTTATTTGTACTCTTTTTGTGTTTTTTTGGATTATTGAATTTATAATTGAGTTAAATTTATTAGTCGCTGTGTTAACATCTCTAGACTCTACGACTGTAAACTTTTTTTAAATCCCGAGCAATGTCCTTGTAATCTGTTTTTATAACCCAACGGTTTCTTTTTTGCAGAAAAGGGTTCGGAGACATCAACCCACCAACGACAATATCATGATCCGTTATTGAACATTTACAGACAATGCCTATTGATTCTGTTTTGGATTTAATAAAAATGTGGTCTAGACAGGAGTTACCCCTAGTGGGTTTAGTGATAGCGGGTAAAAATTCATGGGCCGACATTAAATTTAAATAATCAGTATGATGGGGGTTATTTGAGTTATCGGATATATCTATATTAAGGTCACCAGCAATTATAATCTGATTCGGATGAGAATTATTAAGAAAAGCTTCCATAGAATTCAAAAATATGTTTGGATTGAAGAATGAAGGTGACCGGTAGATACCTAAGACTAATATTTGATCTTCTATTTGCAACGCTAGACTGTTAGCATTACCTAATGCCGGTTCGCTACAAGTTACCGAATGACTTTTATGAACATAGGCTACCACTCCTCCACTTTTATTTATAATTTTAGTTGTACGAAACATTTGATAATCAGGAAGAGAGTCTATGACAGTTCCATCATTTGACCAGCATTCGGTGAGGATAATTAAGTAATCTTACTGTTTGTAATTTTGACATGATTGAGGAGTATAATAAATAAAGGGTGCTAGTTTGGGATGCCACGTGTGTAGACACACTGGCTCCTTCCCACCTCTCTGGAACCAGCAAACAGGAGGGTGCGGCTGCGAAGGCGGCCGAAAATCGCAAAAATGTGAAATACTCGGGTCTCGGCTCCGGCTACATATTCACGCCGTTTGGGGTTGAGACCCTTGGTCCGTGGGGTCCCAGCGCTCATAAGTTTTTTATAGATATATCTAAGCGGCTTGTTGATGCCACTGGTGACCGCCGTGCTGGCAGCTACCTAGCTCAACGCATAAGTATCGCGATACAGCGAGGTAATGCTGCCAGCATCCTTGGCACCATGCCGCGGGGGCCCAACTTTTTAGATTTATTTTAGTTTTATTTAGTCTTAATTTGATAGGTTACTTTAGTTTAGTTATATTTTATTCTTTAGTTTATTTAGTTTTAATTTGATAGTATACTTTAGATTTAATTATTACTTATGTTATACCTTTTATATGCTCAATTTGTACCGTTTAATAAACTCCCCATAAATAAATAAATATCTTGGGACATCTTACACAAATCGACCTAGGCCCACGGTAAGCTCAATTAAGGTTTGCGACGATATATACGAGTATGTATAATAGATACTTAAATACATAGACGGCCATGAACAAGGAACAAATATTTGTGAAAAATAAGATGATGATGTCCTCGCCAGGATTCGAACCCGGAACCTCCAGCTTCGTAGGCAGGGTCACTACGAACTAGGCTACGGAGGTTGACAAACAATAAGTACCTATAGTTACAATTTGATTTTCTTAGGCTTTCGTTTTTAATAACTCTGTCTAATAGTCTCTGACAGTCAAAATATCGACAAAGTCAGTTCTTCTAAAGGTCCATCTCTTCGCCCCTACATTTTTTGAATTGGTCGCCTTTTTATTCTGACAAGCTTGTTGGCCAGACTATATTTTTGGAGTGGCCAGTTCATATTGCCAGTAGTAGACTAGTACAGTCAGCTGCAAAAGTAGTAGGGCAGGCAAAAAGCTCAAAATGAACCTCAAGCGTTTATTTCCTTTACAATAGGAGTCCGGTCAAAAACGAAATTTTTTTATTTTCGTAAGTTTATTTTAGGCTCTAGTTAAATTAATATTTGTTTCTGTATAGGTTCCTAATGTTATTTATAGTTTTCAAAATAAACCTTGAGACATTTTTAATTAGTTACAACAAAATATAAATTAATGAATTTCTTCATATTTTTTCCACCAACCTGTACCATAATCTTTGTAAATAATTTTTTTACAGTTGCCATATTAGTGACGCCGGTATCTTGCGGTTACATTTGCAAAAAGTGACTTAGTACTTTTTTCACTCGTATATGTTTTGATGTGGTCAATATTGCTTATTATTTATTTTATCCCTCGTCGAATGTGTAGTAACGAAACTATTGTCTATGCTAAGTTACAGAATAAATAAGCTGCGCAGCTATAGTTACATGTTCAACAAGAGAGCAAAGTATATTTTTGCTACGAGTGTTGATGTTGAGTCTCGAGCAAGCGAAAGATTCTATAACTAAATCACGAGCATACCGCTTTCTAGCTTGTTAAAGTAAGATTGTTAGTCAAATAAAATTGTACGACAGTTGCTCAAAATCAAAGTCAAAGTCAAACTATTCTTTATTCAAGTAAGCTTATTAATCAGCATTTTCGAATCGTCTGACATTATCAAGAGAGAAAAAAAATCTACTACTGGTTTTAACCCTACACCGTTCCTGAGAAGAACCAGTAAGAAAATCAGGTGGACTTATTTTTTCTAAACAGCATTAAAGAATTTTATTACATACAAAAACATGATTTTTATAGACATTTTTATAAAAAAAGAGAAATAAATAAAGGATCATAATAATAAACAAAAATAATTATTATTATATAAGTTCACAATATTATTAAGCATCTATATGTATACTACTAGAGATGTAAAAGGTCTCTAAACGTCATGATTTTAACAATAATAATAAAATAGAAAATTAACAATTTAGTGACAATCACAAAGCGTAGTTGCTTATTATAAAAAAAGACAACAGCAATACCTACCTATTTAAACATAACATCCCAAGCAAGCGAAAGATTCTATAACTAAATCACGAGCATACCGCTTTCGAGCTTGTCAAAGTAAGATTGATAGTCAAATTGTACGACAGTTGCTGCAATTTTGACTCTCAATGTTACTATGACAAGCTCGAAAGCGGTATGCTCATGATCAGGGCCCGTAATTTTCATGCCGATGACATCAATTTGACGTCACGCTCCATTTAGGGTGATCCCAAATAGTTTTATTGATAATTATTAATCATTAGTCATCAATCATTTTAATCATGTACAAATAGCTTCAAAAGTAGTATATTTACACGTGAAATAAATAATACCTACCTGATACGTGAAACATAAGTAAAACTATTTGATTTGTTTTCATACATACATTTTATTCAATGATATTGTTAACACATTTCAATAGTTACGTAGAAAACAGAATTCCTCTTTAACGTAAAGCACGTATCAAGTAGGTATTATTTATTTTACGTGTAAATATACTACTTTTGAAGTTATTTGTACATGATTAAAATGATTGACGACTAGTGATTAATATTTAACAATAAAACTATTTTGGATCACCCTAAATGGAGTGTGACGTCAAATTGATGTCATCGGCATGAAAATTACGGGCCCTGCTCATGATTTACTTATAGAATCTTCAGGATTCATTCATCAGGTCAGGATTCAATTTTGTAAATAGTACTTGTAGAGACGCGGCGGTGGAAACGCAGAATTTAAAACAGGATGAAATGTTGCAAATACATACATTTACAGCAAACCGACAAGACTTACTAATTATGTGTAAAGTTAGCGTATGATGCTAGGTAATACTGCGTCGAATATTTTTATCTTCGATTGACCTACGTGAACTTTTTTCGAGGAAGGCGCTTGTAATTGAACATTTGTTTGTTTTAATTCTTTACTGTCTAACTGAAGTAAGTAATTGATAACGTTACGTGGTATACCTATCTTTTAGTTTAATAAATAGGTGGATTGAAAAAAAAATTAGGTACATAATTATAGGCCTTTGTGTGACAACTTTTGGCACTGAAAAAGGGCGACAAATTTAAATGTTCATGATTGGAAAACATCAATTTGTTTTTATAATTAAACAAATTGATGTTGATGTTACTTTTTTACAATGCTTACCATACAAAAAATCGACTGCGAAAGACTCTGGTTGTCACGGGATTCGAACCCGCTTCCTCTGGATTGCCGGTCCAACGTGCTTCCAATTACACCAGACGACCTTCCGTGAATTACAGCGAATTTAGTCAATGGTATTGTGAAACTAATCACTAGCGACATCTGTACTTAATGTTTCGAAGGTACTACAAACTTAAGCCACTCAAAGACGTGTGTCTACCACAATCGTCCGCAAATTCGACAACTCTCCGTAATTTTAATTTTCTATGAGCGATCAGCAATACGAACCGATGATGATGATACTTTAAATTTGCCCCCTTTTACTACTGCCGAGGTTACTAGATTGTCGGACAGAGCATAGGTACAATCGACAACACAGCTGTGAATACAGACAAAGTGTCAGAAATATGTATACACACCTTTATGTCCAGGCAATAAAGTTCTGTTTACATATTTTTGGCACTTCCCCTGTGTTCACAGGTGTGTTGTTGATTGTACCATAGTTTTTATGAGTAACTTTCGTAATTACAATTGACGCGATCGTGATATTTGTTTTGATTGGCCTAAACTATCCGCCACCGGTAGACCACTCAAGACGGTGGTAGCTATCCGGGCGGAACACAGAATTAGATTTGGTTAGAAGAAACAAGTAATATGTATATACCTACTTAATTTAATGTAAACATATTTTAACCTAACCTATATCTAAGATTGGCCCTTGTGGCATTGTACCGAGGATGCTGGCGGCATTTCCTCGCTGTATCGCAATACTGATAGGTTGTTCATTCATTTGAATGGCGGCCGAGCGTGTCAGATTTTGTACTGAAGTTGTTACTTGCCTATGATTTTAAATATGTCTCAGGCCCTTGAGTATTCATATTTTTTTGTGTTGTTGCAATTAATATTACTTAAGGAGGCATTATTTATGTTTTTGTTCACTTCAACTTACAAAATTTGACGCCCTAAAGCTGCAAGCTGCGATTAAAGACGGACAACTCAGTGGATTTCACTGAGTTCATTTGACACGCTAAGTAGATACGTTTGCTTGATCTTTGATATATATGACATCTGTGGGGCGGACCCTGCACGAGGTCCTACCACCAGCAGAGCCTAGGTACTTGGCTCTGTATATCCTAAGGTGGAAAGATACTAACAATGCATACTAAAGTGACTAATCAGATAGTTCAAATATGCATAGAAGAGTATCGGTATCGGCGGCCAAAGGTCGATGAATGGTGATAAGTGCTGACAGTTATAATGTAACGCTATCAGTTACATACATTAAGTATGTGGAGTGAAGGTTATAAAACGGTAGGCGTAGAAACTTCCACGATGCTTAATACATACATAATTATAGTTTGAGAATTCTAAAAATGAACTTTTGACAATTACAAATCTATTATCTACGGGCGTTAAATTAAACCAGGCATGGGATTAGTGTAATCATGGATTACGAACTTTTTAAAAGTTACACTTAATTATGAACGCACAGATTTTTTTAAAGATTTGTTAATATTGATATGCTTTTGAAATTTGCTGTCAACGAGCGTTTAACTTGAGTGTGTTGCTCTACATTAAGCGCCGAATTGTTTCATACCGATAATTTTGTTGCTCTAATTTTAAGTAAAAGTTACCTAAATATATACTTATTATGTCCTGAACTAACCCCCGTTAAGAATTTCGCCCATATAAGACTTACACCCTGTAAGAGTACTTAATCAAATGATAACATTTGTACTGCAAAAGTCTTATTCGTTTATATAGTATAAATACATTTTTATCTGACTATCTGGCCGTTCACCTCCGCAGATCGTGTTCCTCAACCCAAACACATCCATTTTTGTGAGCAAATATAATATTTATCTTCTAGCCAAATATACCTAAAATAATATTTAAAACTGAGAATCAAAACTCTCATTACTTCCAAAGTTTTCAAAAATATGCTATCATATTTTTTTTAATTTATAGTTATGAATTTACACCGGTATTTTTTAGTACATTACGATATTTTCTATTGGGTTTACAACTCAAAAAACTAATATAATTTAAAGGTCGATTGTACTTAGTTTAAAAAACCTACACAGTGTTAAAAAAAAAGCGCCAAAACTATTGCCGAATTGTGCCATTCTGGGTAGGGCATCCAATCCCGGGATTAAAATATGTATGAAATCACGGGATTTTTTAACATCAAATACCATTATTTCATAGGTACTAATTAATGCCAGGATTCAGCCGTGTGGTGACGGCAATAAGAATACATTTGTCACCACCCCAATTCCTCCTGCGAGTGTCGTAAGAGTCGACTAAGGGATTGAAGTGTCACTGACCATTCTTTGATAAAAGACTGATGATGGGCAGCAGCGTCATCATAGTGCACGCATTACTGCGATCGCCAATCCGCTTGCCCAGCGTGGCGATTACGGGTATTTACCTCCTAATGCGCTTATACGCATAGTTAATAGGAGAGGCCTACGTCCAGCAGTGGACTATCATAGGCATGATGATGATGAATCCCAGGATTGCATGCCCTTGTGGGCGGACGGATAGGAGAAACTCTTTGGGTCCATGGCTTTAATCAAAACAATAATCATGATCACGTCAATTGTGTCACGAAAGTTAGTCATATAAACTATGTGGTATACTCCATTTCAAATACCATGGCCCGATGCTACTTAGAAGTTTTAAGGGGCATCGGGTCATGGTATTTGAAATGGAGTGTACACTCTGTCCAACAAAGGTTGCTCTGCAGTAGAAAATGGGAGCAAATTTAAAAGATGTAGGTTCGTATTGTTGATCACTCATGAAACGTTTGAATTTATCGCCCTTTTTCAGTGCCAACATTTCTTACACAAAAATAAAACTTGGCAACACAAAAATTATGACGCTTAATTTTGTTTTCATTAAAGGCTTTATTATAAAATGTATTTTTTTTAATCGACCCTTAAATCAATGTTATTTCAAAATTTCGACAAATGTTAATAATGTTATAAAACTATGAAAACGGATAAACTCGCGTATTAACTAATTTTAACTTCATTCCGAGGTTTCGAACACTTTACAGGGTTCGTGGTCTGCGGATGACTGACAATGGAGGAAATTTGATAAATCTACCTCCATCAAAATAAGAACCATAATTGATAAGTACAAAACTACCCACAAAGAAAAATATGCTAAACCACAGACAATAAATTTTAAGGGTGGATGTAAACCCTGTAAAGTGTTCGAAACTTCGGAATGAAGTTAAAATTAGTTAATAAACGCGAATTTATACGTTTTCATAGTTATATTTCAAGTGTAAGTAGTGTAGAAAATATTATGTTTATAATGTTGTTCCAAGTAAGATCATTAGCTAAATAAGTGTTTGTAAACTCATTAATTTTCTACTTATATTTAAGGTGAGATAAGTACAGCAAACCTCATTAAATATGATCGGATCAATTAATATATATCCTTGATGAATCCTCGTTTATGTCAACACATTCTGACCCTTACCCACGTGCAGATAAGGGTCGAGGCAATTCTAAGAAACAATGTATTTTATTCGCAAAATTACTTTCTACACCCGGAAAACTATCCAGTTATATGCACCCTCATACTAGATCGCGTTTTCTATCGGCATTAACGGTTTGTAATCGATCACGTGTGTAACTTTGTATATAAAAGCTTGCAAAATTTAATCAAGATTAAACTGCAAAAGAGCGTAAGACACATTTCGTTTATAATTCGAATGAACTTTACTGTTAACAATATAGAGTTTATTTTCAAATATATAAAAATGAAGTTACTTCGTTTAGAAAAGTTGTTATCGTTGCGGATGTTTTACACGCGTAGTAGCAATCGGCCAAGTGCAAATGTCAAAAGTATTATTTTATTTTGAACTCTGCTACAAAACAATAAGTTTAATTTTACGTTGGCAATTGTGACTTTTATTTTTACCTACAGATTATCAAACGTACAATTAAATTGATTAAATTAAGTCCGTATTTATTTAATACCGATGAGAAACTAGGTTTACTCTGTTGTTATGAGAGATACAAAGAAAGAGAATTCAATACGAGGTTGTTGAATTGAGTTTGTTATTTGATTTGATTGGGGCTTGGATCTTAACACGCTTTTATTAGCTTCACTTTTAACTATTAAACTATGAAAGAAAATTTTAGAATCTTAATTTGACCTACTTACGATAGCTAGGATGAAATTTTGCACATGCTCTGAGTTTTATAATGACAATACATGATTAGCTAAGCAACGTCATTACAAATCCAATATGGCGGCTTCTCCAAGATGGCCGACTGGCTGTTTGAAATCCAGCCCAATGATATACAGGGTGGCTAAGTAAGTAGCCCGACAAACTTGAAAGGTGTATTCCTGAACACATTTTGAGGCTATAATGTCATATGAACTTTTCTGGATTCGGCTTAGTTTAAGAGATAATGACATGTTATTCAAAAAACTATTTTCATCACAAGTCACTGAAAAATGCCTGTACGATTAAAATTCTTACACCAGTAGTTTTCATCTCGACATACACACTGATTAAAGTTAGAGAAAATAAGAAAAACGTTTCAGAAAAATGTTCAACCCAAAAAACATTTTAAAACCCTGGAAAAAAATCTTATCTACCATTTATTACTGGTCATGTACAAACAAAATCAAAATGTCACAAAAAATAATTAAAAAAAAATTTTTTTGACGAAAATTACATAATTATGTCACATTTTTTTTACTTCTTTTGTCATCAAAAATTCATTGGTAAAGTCTGCCGGTGCCGGTATACTCATTCCCACCACTTTTTCTGTCCCTATATCCCTTTGTACGCTTAAATCTGTAAAACTAGGTACGCAACGGATTTTGATGAGATTTTTTTTAATAGGTAGAGTAATTCAAGAGGAAGGTTTTTATGTAGGTATAGTGCGAAGCTGGGGCGGGTCGCTAGTAGTATCTAAAACTAAAAGAATAACCAAACAAGTTTGGTTCAAAATTCGAAAAGAATTGTAGTTAGTTCGATTTCCGGGTGAAGCAAGTAATTTTTTAAAAAACTTTGAATGCACTATTACTAAATTTTAAAAATAACATTAAGTCTTCCTTCAGTAAAATACACTATCTACGATATTTAAGGTACTTCCCCTTCATGTCCCATAACTTTGGGACGTCCTGTATAAGGCTCATTTCTAAATTGTCACAAGTTCATCCTCAGAAAATCGGCAACTATAGTTAATGGAAGGGTTTGCTGTCAGGAATACGAGTTATGTGTTTTTTGAACTATTATAATTATTATAAGTGATTGTCCAATTTTAGTAGTTTATTATTAACCAATACTTTTTTGGGATATTTTATAATTCAAATCAATCACGATTTTCATGTCGTAATATGGCGATTTCGGAAAAATAACTGCACTAACTCAACGAAATTTTATCTCGATTACTGGCTTGCTTAGTAATCAACACTCATGGGCAAATTCTTAAATAAGTAGTTATTGTTTTTTAATTTACTTGTATTAGCATGTCTCTGAATCAATTTGTAATAACCAATAATAATAATTTACGTGTTGTATTATTTTCTTTGAAAAATTCCATTTGACCCGTTTTCGTCTGATAGTGTATTATTTCGGCATACTGTTAACCTACTTACTATTGTCATTATCGATGAAGAGTAAAATCTTGAAAACAGAACGTCATACAATACAAAATACGTCAGGACTAAAGTTCATATCCGCTTATTTTACGGATCTGAAGCACAGAACATAAACATATTATGTGTTATCGGTCCAAGTTGAATAAAAATACGTCAGTGTGATCCTCTACTCCGCATACCAATACCATACTCTGTTCATACCTTTAAAGTAAAATACAAAAAACACATTTTATATTTGCAAAAATCTAATCAAAGAGTGGACAGATAAATATGTATGTATTACTAGTAATATATATTTTTGATCGCCTATAATTTCATTCTTCTGTACCGTAAGACCTATGTCCTATGACATTACAGTATGTAACGTTTTAGCTTCATTTTAATTGTACCAAAACTTTTATTTCCATTGTGATCTCAATGTTAGATTTTAATTAAGTTTACGCACTGACGCGCTCCTATGAAATGGTTTTCACGGAAGACCATCGTCATGGTACCTAACAAGTATCTTGACATAAAGCTGAGTGAAAACCTTTTCAGTGACGCTTTAAAAATTAATTATAAATTTTGAAGCGTGAAGAAGCACCTAGCGGGCCAGCAAGGTGGTGTTCGTTGCCGCCGAGGTTTGGGCTCTACTTTTCACTTACAGTCAGGTGGAGTGGAGCCACTTTGTTGTGCCAATATAAAAAAATAGAACATCTTGGCGTACGACCTTGATAATGTGAAGTTCTGTTATTGAACGTTTACCATCAGCAGTGTACGGCAGTAAGAATACATTTGTCATCACCCCAACTCTTTTCGTACGTAGATATTTAGCGTAACGGGTTTCTAATGCAGGTTCATATTCAGCGCCTAGAACTTCCAAGGGGAGTTTACGTGGGAGGTCCATTTTCGCTACAAAGCGGAAAAGTCACGGGATCCGGTACGAGCTAGGAGCGTAGCACTCGTTGGCAATTAAAGTGTTCTGTAATTGCTCGACATGTTTAGATTCATTAAGAGGATCCTCATCATGGAGTACCCCCAAACAAATTCAAATTCAAATTCAATATCTTTAATGTAAAAAACACATGTCAATAGTCAATTATACAATACAAATAAAATATACTATTTTTTTTTTATACTACGTCGGTGGCAAACAAGCATACGGCCCGCCTGATGGAAAGCAGTCACCGTAGCCTATGGGCGCCTGCAACCTCAGGGTGTCACATGCGCGTTGCCGACCCAATAAAAATAACGTTGGCACAACAAAGTGGCTCCACTCCACCTGATCGTAAGTGAAAAGTAGAGCCCAAATCGCGGCGGCAACGAACAGGAGACAATCAGTAACCTGTTAGTTGCCACCGCCTTGCTGGCCCGCTAGATGCTGGTAAATACACCGGCTGACCCCGAAACACGGCAAACACGAAGGTAAGTCATTTCACGGGCGTTTACACCGAATGTACGGTGGTAGCCAACCAGGCGGGTACTAGTAAAAATACCCTACCACCGGCTGAGAAGCTGGATACTCAGTATTTCCCTTAGTCGACTCCTACGACACCCACGGGAAGAGAGGGGCGGTGATTTTTGTATTCTTACTCCGTCACCGCACGGATAAAAACAACTAAACAACTATACTAAATAAACATCAATAAAAATCAAAATCCTAATTACATCAAATTTCAAATTAAGAATAACAAAAAATAATAAGAATAACGAAAATAATTCAATTAATATAAAATGTCCCAATTATTAATTAACTAATCATATTAATAAAACTTACTATATAAATCCAATAAAATTATTATAACCCAAATACATTGCAATTCAAATTAGAAATAAATAATGTCAAACAATCATAAGTATAATAAAAATTAACATAAATGTCACTAAAAATATCAGATTTCAAATTATTTAATGTTATATTTACTATAAAACTCCCGAACCGTAAAAAATGCTTTTTCTATCAAAAAAGCTTTCAATTTTTTAACAAACTGGTCATAAGAAGCCGCCTCTTTGATCTCACGATTCAGGCTGTTAAAAATTGTAATGCCAACAACCGCCAATGAGTTTGAAGTCTTAGCGAGCCTCACATAGACAGATTTTATGTCCCTATCAATTTTACGCTGTTCAGGACGACGCAAAACATACTCACTCTTGTGTAGATACATGTATTTAGCTACCTCCAGAATGTATAAAGACGGCATTGTTAAAATTTTGTTATCACGGAAATATTCTTTAGTAGGAGTAAATGGCGGCACCCCAGATAACATTCTAATAGCCCTTTTCTGCAGCAAAAATATCCTATCCCTATCAGCCGCGAGTCCCCACAGGTCAATTCCGTACGCCAGGATAGAGTTTACATAGGCGTAGTATGCCATACGGAGGTTCTTACTTGATAAAGCAGGAGCAAGTCGAGATAAAGCAAACGTCGCTTTAGATAGCCTACTGCTAAGTGCATCAATCTGTTTATCCCATTTTAAGCCACTATCAAAGACAAAACCAAGAAACCGCATTTCCTGTACCTGTGGAAGGATTGTATTATTTATATTAATGTCAAGGGGGGTCGGATACAACCCTCGCAACCAGAAATGCATTATAGATGTCTTATTTAGGTTAATTAAAAAGCCATTTACTTGAAACCAGTTTGTCAACTTCAGTATTGTAATCAAAATATTCTCTTTCAGTTCATGAAAAGTGCCACCTGTAACAATAGCGCATCCATCATCAGCAAACATAATAAAATCCCCATAATATTTTCTTCGGTTACCGCGAGGATTACTCATGAAATAAAACTATGAAAACGGATAAACTCGCGTATATTAACTAATTTTAACTTCATTCCGACGTTTCGAACACTTTACAGGGTTCGTGATCTGCGGATGACAGACCACAGACGACGGTTGGATTGCGGATGGCGGTCCGCAGACCACGTACCCTGTAAAGTGTTCGAAACGTCGGAATGAAGTTAAAATTAGTTAATATACGCGAGTTTATCCGTTTTCATAGTTTTATTTCAAAATCCCCATCTTGAAATAAATGAAAGAGGTCATTTACCATCACTAAGAAGAGGAAAATCCCAACCGCAAAGCCCGAAGTGTAAGTTAAATTAGTATTTGATTTATTTAAATATTTTTAATTACGTGTAATACGTTTCGCTAAATATCTAGATAATGTTTAAGTCCTCACGTTAGTTACAATTCTAAAATAGTAAAATGTATGCTACGATTTACGGACCGATCATTTAATGAACTGAGATACGAGCTTTATATCAAGTAGGTATTTATTACTTAGTGAGTTTTGGATATCAACCGATTGCAAAGTGGCATCTTCGCTAGGCCTGCTGCTGTGACGTTATCATCATCATCATCATCCTATGTAAGTCTGCTGCTGGACGTAGGCCTCTCCTATTAACTATGCGTATGGACGTAATTGGACGCAATGGGTAGTAAATGTAGTGATGTCCATAATCGCCACGCTGGGCAAGCGGGCTGGCGATTGCAGTAGTGTGTCCATGATGCTGCGTCATCAATCGCCTATCAACGAATATTCAGTGACACTTCAATCCCTTAGTCGACTCTTACGCCGCACATGGAACCGTCTGAATGAATTGAGGTTGGTTTTGGTCGTCTTATAGAGAAACGGGTGCTGTATCTGACGACCGACAATGATACCAAAAGATGCAGCCATTTCCAAAAAAAACGTGACCAGATGAATGAGATGTCCGTTTACGCTCTGAGAAATGCCCTGGGGTCGTGACAAATGAATTATTTCTTTATTTGAAGATACTAATTGTTTACCAAGTTCAGTTCAAGGCCCAATTACAACACATGCCCTAAATTTTACGAGGTTAGGACCTCAGAGTAATGTGTACAAAACAGCCTATCGCAAATTAGTCATAAATGTTATCGCTTCTCGGGTTAGTTTCCAAGAATTGCCGGAAAATACCACGGCCGTATAACTATAAACATCATCATCATCATCGCATCATCAGCCTATGATAGTCCACTGCTGGACGTAGGCCTCTCCTATTAACTATGCGTATAAACGCATAAGGAGGTAAATGCCCATAATCGCCACGCTGGGCAAGCGGATTGGCGATCGCAGTAATGTGTCCACTATGATGACGCTGCTGCCCATCACCAATCTTTTATCAAATAATGGTCAGTGACATTTCAATCCCTTAGTCGACTCTTACGACACCCGCAGGAGTTGGGGTGGTGACAAATGTATTCTTACTGCCGTCACCACACGGCTGAAACTATAAACACGAGTAGAAAATCCCAAAATGAGGTGCCTGCAATTATTTCAATTAATAAATATTGTGGGACATTCTTCATACTAAAAGACTTAGTCCCATGATTAATAATACATAGAAAACAGGCCTATGATGGGTATAATTTCAAAAAACCGCCTGTTTAGGGTTGCGGAGTAAATAGTAGGGTGCCTCTTATTTTTGCAATTTTGTAGAATGTTCGAACCAGTAAAGGAGCTTTTTGCTCTCCCGATTGCAAAATTCTATGGGGCATTTTGTTATTTGAGAGGTAAGAAGTAATACGAAGCTCAAGAAAGGCAAAATAATTGGTCGTTTTTTTATTACTTCGGTAGCGATCCCTAATTTTTGTTCGTAATAATTGAAAAAAAAATGGTTTATTTATCAAATAACAAAATTAGAGGTGCCCCATAGAACATTGCAATCGGGAGAGCAAAGAGCTCCTTTATCATGGTTCGAACATCCTATAAAATTGCAAATATAAGAAGCAAGAAGAAGTAAATAGGTAACTATTAGGGTTCCTTATAGTTTCGCCATGTCGGTCTGTAGGTCTGTCCGCAGCATAGCTCAGTGGCCATTTAGTACTAGACATCTGGAATTACATATAAGTCACGCTGACAAAGTGGTAAAATATGGATTTTTGCGTACCTCCCCTACTCATAAAGTGGGGTTTTTATTTTTGTTTAGCTGTAATCCTATAGTGTAGGTATATATATGGTTTCAATGAGTAGGTATTATAAAGAGAATAAGGGTCCCAAGAGAAAGTTTTTATCTAAAGTCAATATTTTCGGAGATAACTGCTCGAAAACAAAAAAAAACGTGTCCTTAAGGGGGCTCTCTAACTTTGGATCCGTGGGTCCAAAATTTATGAAAAAGTCTTAAATAACTATTAATAAAAATCACAAATAGTTGCCTCATAGAATACTTTAAAATCAAACTATTTTGGACATAATCGGCCCAGCCGTTTTTGAATAACTACGGAACCTTACACTGAGCTCGGCCCGATATGATCTTGGCCGATTTTATTCGATTTATAGTAAGTATAATATAGTCCAAGAGCCTCAAAATGGTTTCTGGCATTTTTCTATATATATTTTTACTTGATTTCCCAAAATTATTACTTGTAGGCTTATGATGGTACAGTCGAGTGCATAAATATATAGACATTTGTAAGGGATCAGTATGGAGAAGTGTATATATATTAATGCCCTTGACTGTACCTTATCTAATCTTCTTTTTGGGCGTTGTGGTCACGTTTGAACAAGTTTGCAAGTGCGAAAATGACGCGTGGCCCGATAAATAGATAAATCGGGATCATCATAAGCCACTTGAAAGAGTTAAATGTCTGACACATTTTCTTCTCATTAATCGGAAGCCGTCAAAGTTACTTCCGATTTAGGTTTAAAAGATACTGCCGGAATAATCACTCGCGTTTACGACAATGTTAGGCTTCATTCGTAGAGAAAACTAGGCTCTCGTGAAAAACTAAACACAACTAACCGGTAATAAAATAGAATAGGTAATACAAATAAAAATTGAAAACATTGTACCAGCTAAAGGCCATCAATGAAAACAAAATATAAAGCCATAATTTTTGTGTTATGTAATAAATTTTTGTGTTACAATGTTCGCAGTGATAAAAGACCAAAAATTCAAATATTTTTACGCGCAATCCACAATACACCCCTACATTTTTTAATTTACCGCATTTTTTACTGCCAAAGGTACAGAGTATAACTATACAGTATGTATCACCTCGTAAAGCAAAGAAAGAAACCCATTAATGTTTAGTTCATACTAAATAACTTTTAATATTGGGCCAAACCCGAATTCACGAAAAAAAAATATAGTTTCATACATTTTGATTGCGTGATCAGATCATGAACACGTTGTATGGGAGAGTATTTTTTTTTTCACGAATTCGAGTTTGGCCCCATAGTGAAAGTAGTTTAGTATTATTTAAATATTAATGGGTTTCTTTCTTTGCTCTACGAGGTGATACATACTGTAGAGTTAGTATAACTTTCGTAATACAATTGACGGGATCGTGAATTTTGTTTTGATTAAGGCCTTATGTATTTATATATTTTTTGCAATCAACCCAACTTATCAAGGATTTTGGTTATTTAAGTAGGTTCTGATGTAGAATTGAGAACCTCCATCTTTCTTATTAGGGTGCATTCAGATCAAACGAGCATTCGCTATTCTATCCACCACTCTACGAAATCAACGAATCACATTTTGTGTAACGTTCGAATTTCGTAGAGTGGGAATAATAGCGAATGCTCGTTTGGTCTGAATGCACCCTTTGAAGTCGATCAAAAATAGATTTGCAACAGTAATCTGTTACTATTATAAAACCGCTTAATTTTTGTGTACAAATCAAGCTTTTATATTTTTAATACTGTACAAAAAGTGAAGAGTTTGCTACATGTGTAGTGCTTTAGGCAACGTTTAGGCTAGGCATTTTGCAATATGGTCTAGGCGAAATCAAAAATACAATAAAAGATACAAAAACAATACAAAATATACACAAACATAAAAAAACCTAACCTAGGTTGTTACCGGCAACAGTGCGGACACAGGACACAGGACCGGTCATTGTGTTCATCATCATCATGAAAGGCCTATAATTATCTACATTTTTTTTTTGCAATCGACCCTCACTAGACTGCTTTTAAAGCGGCATGTATTTTTGTACCTATATCATTCAATTACTCTAAGGTTAGTTGGAAGAGATCCCTTATAGGGATAAGTTCGCCTTTGTAATAACAGTTTTATTATTATGTCGAAATGTATATTTTGTACAATAAAGTGCAACTTACTACTACTACATTCGATAGTACAAAACAAAAAAATAAAATAAACCTAAAAACCTGCATTATTCCATAATCACGCACTTTTAGAACACATTATTGATTTGATTACCAACTTAAAGTATTATATCTTGAGTTCGCATACATTTCACTTAAATTATTGACATTTATTAACGTAAAAATACATCTGCGAACGAGCGGCAAAGACGTCTAATATTGGACGTCCAATACGTACTATGGAAAGTCATCCATTTTTTTGGATAGATTCCGTTATAAAATACTATCATACTGTAAGTCAATGCTCCTCCTGAACAAAATCCTGGATCCACGCCTGGTCTTAATTAAATATAGCGTCGTTGAAAGTTTCCAGTTTCCACAACTTGAACCTTTTTTAAAAGAGCTCACTGAGGGGCTAGGTCGCTCTGCAAGATAAGATTGTATTTTTTTTAATCCTTGCAGATAAGCAATAATAACATCCCAATAATCATTAGTACAATAAAAACTACGCTTAAGTACCCTGACCGATATGCCTACGTGCAAGAGACAATAGATACCTCGTGTTATTTTGACCCTAAACGAAAATGGGATTACCTGATAAGTTCCTGGGATTAGGGTCGAATTTTGTGGAAGATTCCTGCGTGTTTGGGTATTTAGACCACGGCTGCCTGGTAAGTACGGGTCAAAAGAGTGATAACGTTAAATCGTCTTAAATGAGGATATACCTACCTGACAGCTTACCCTAATCAGTATTGACCAGGGATCGTATGAAAAAAGCACTAGGTATCAGATTGTTTCAAATTGTTCCTAGTTTCATTACCAACATTATGATACATTTATGATTTCGAGTAAAATGATACTTATATACACGCTATGGTCACGGGCTATGGGCTATATTTGCCACGTGGTGACGGCAGTAAGAATATATTTATCACTACTGCAACTCTTCTCGTTTGTGTCGTAAGAATCAATTAAGGGATTGAAGTGTCACTACCCATTCGTTTATTAGGGTTC
>JALPQI010022488.1:0-16735 GCA_025490895.1 Thaumatotibia leucotreta
TGGCAACACTGTGTGTGGTTGGGTTGGTAGCAGTGTAAGCAGGTGGTAGCGTAGCTGTCGTTTTGACAATGACAAGTGAAGTGAAGTGATTGTTTCCACTTTTCAAGTGACTCTTGCAGTGATGCTATATGCTATTCATGTTATTTTATAAATGAATTTCTTATAACTTAATCGAAACTGAACGTCTGATTTACTTTAATCAATAATTGTTTTCATTGTATGTCCTGTGATCTTACCCGTTAAACTACATTCTTTGTCATACGTATCTGATTTCAGCGTTTGAATAGGTAAGTTCCCTAATATTATGCAAAGGTTTCATAGGGTTTTATAAATGGATAGTCTTATTCTATTGCACTTATTTTGACCTTATAATGCCACAATATAGTAGAAAATCACAACTACATGGTCTACATGTTATGAAACAATTAGTATTCATATAAACAAACATGCTATTGAGGCAATTCTAAAATTATATTGTTATGCACAAGGTATTTTATCTCTTCTTTGTATGTTACTTTACCGTTTGATGGGAAACTTACATAATTTTCGTGTTCTTAAGCAATAAATAGCTTGTTAGCGTATTCAGTAGTTTTGTGACACTCACTTTGTCTATTTCCATTTGTTAAAACATTGAAAATGTAGGTTACCTCTATTAATGCTGAACTATAAAGTATACATAAGTGTACCACAATATTTATAAATAAATTAATTAAAATGCTGTCAATAAAATTTAAACTAATTAATTAATTAAATAACTAATTAAAGTAGAGGCATCGTAAGAAGTCGTTTTTGACGTTTGTTTGCACATGAAGTTCTGTAAATGTTGACAGTTAGTATAATGGAGCAAATGTCAAACTTCATTGTTGCCTGTACGGAATAGTGATGTTACTACTGTTGCTGCAATTTACCGATACGTCAATCGAAATAAATAAGTAAACCTTTTTTATGGAGGTACGAATAATTGCTATAATAGTAGGTACGCACATATTTTCTAAAAGTTTGTTATGGTTTCGACGGTCCTCGCGAGCCCGTGTACCCGGTGGATACGCGGCTTTACAGACTGTGTTGAACTTGACAACCAGATAAATGTCAAAATTGTTATAAAATCACGTATAATTTTATTTTTCGTAGAATAATAATTTATGTACCACTACGTTATCACCTAGATGTGCTCTGATTTTAATAAATGGTTTTAGTGACTTTATATACTGTATATACGGCATTTCTCTATTTGGCATACCTACATTGCCCTCTGAGCTAGCACGCAAGTTTACCAACGTGGGTACTTGGGAGTGGATTGCTGCAGGCTGGCAAACTCGCGTCCAATGACATGCATTGACATTACTACCAAGTGAAACTACCTACGTATATTGTATATCAGACTCCGATACTATTTGACCTGTGTCTTTCTAGCCAATATGCGCGTGCGTTAGAGAGGCAAACAGCGAAATTGTAACTTTATAAAACGCAACACTGGTATTACATTTGGACACCGATTACCTACTGCTATTAATTGTTGACCTTGATTTTTAATTTTGACACTGGTTTTGACACTAGTTACTATCTCTCGCCAACAGAGGTTGTGGATGCTATTTCTTCTATAGGTCACGTCCTATCCGTCCTATAAAACATCCTACCTAAATGCGACTTTACGTCATTATGACGTCACTGGCACCAAAGTTTCGCTGCCTGCTAATGATTCTAAGTAAGATTACCAAACACTTTTTTAGTTCGGATTACCTAACACTTTTTAATTAAATTTTTTTAATGGCAAGTAGATCTAAGGCCATTTCGCACTTGACTGAAAATTTTACGACGGTAAAATCGAGCGTTTCACTACACTATTGTGAGCTGTCAAAAACGACTTCTTACGATGCCTCTACTTTAATTGTTTCCTCTGCTTGCCCTACATAGGTATTGACTGAACCAAAGTCTATTCTAGATGTATATCTAAACTATAAATGTTAAATATATTTCAGGGTGCAGCATGGGAGGGTGTCGGTGCACATATAAGAACTGCACCATCAGGTCTGACGGGAAGACCCACTTGTTTCACTACCCTGTATTTGACAAGGTCCGGTGCCATGAATGGCTTACAAGAGCTGGCCGGTATGACTTTCTTAACCTGAAGGTTTCTCAGCTTAAGAATCGGTGTATATGTCAACACCACTTTGCAGACAACTGGTTTATGAATGACAAAGTGAGTATTCAATTTTATATTTGTAAATTCTTCTAAGGACCTGTCCACCATTACCAAAAAAAAATATCTGTCAGATAAATGTTACATCTTCTTTTCTTTTATATGCCTGGGGAAAAGTATAGTGATAAATGTGATAATTATATCTGGCAGATAAGATAAGCCAGTCAGGAACTACAAAGCAACATTAAAATTTGTTATTTTGGCATGGTTTTATAGTGGCTTAGGCTTGCAACTGGTTAAGTGTACACCAGATGTTAGAAAAATAGAATAAACTACAGTTCAAAGACAGTTTCATGATAATATTTTGTTTTCTTTGCTGTAACTTGGGTAACATTTTATGTAACAATGTAGTTTGAAATAATATATTAGTAAATTATGAGCCCTGCTGTGATTGTCTTGTAGTTGAAAAGGCCAGTCATTGGATGGTTTACCTAAATAGTGTCTTTGGCTTGAATAATATTATTTAGGCCCTGGTGCTGTACAGGTACAGGCCTTTATATACAGGCCATTGATGAAATCAGCTCCTGTAGAATCTGTGGCTAATAGAAAACATTTGCTCTCTCCAGCAGTTTCATAATAATAATATATTTTCTTCGGTTACCGCGAGGATTACACATGAAATAAAAACGGATAGACACGCGTATATTAACTGTTAACGTGCTCGAAACGTCGGAATAAAGTTAAAATTAGTTAATGTACGCGAGTTTATTAGTTTTTATAGTTTTATTTCAATAATATATTTACTTTGTTAAGAATAAAAAAGCTTTATCTTGATATTCATGACTTGGTTAGTTAATTTAATGAAAAATCATTAATATTTACATATATGTATAATGCAGTTTTGACATTCAAGGTGTCAAAAATAATCTGTGTACTTTTGTACTCTGAGTACTCTCATTGACCCTCTTCCTCTTTATTTCAGAAAGATAAGTTAAAATCGAAAGCAGTGCCTACATTAGATGGCCCATTCTGTGATACTAGCAAATATGTAGACACCGAAATGCCACAGAATATGTTGGGTTTATATCCACTTCCATGTGAAGTAATGGAAAATGATGACTTTGTTGATAGAAAGTCTAACTATAATTTACTTTATGCAGATTTTTTAACTAATGACCCCATGGATTCTTATAAGATCATAGACGTTGATAGTAAAAATTTTACTAATATTGAAAATGTCACACCTCAAACAAATAATAGTATCACAGAAATATATACTCATAAAACTAGAGATGATACTATTATGAAACCTATGTTTAACCAAATAACTAAACCCAAAAACAATGCAGTTCAAGAAATCGAAGTAGAAGTTCCACTTTTTACTAATGAACAAAATAATGCAATTGTTGCCAAAGAAGAATTTCCGCCGCAAGATGTTAAACCACCATTACTTGAACTCGGCAAAACACGAAGTAAAGTGAGAATAATATCAGAAAAAAAGATTACCGAACCTGAAAAAAAGATATGTGTTCCAGTTTCTTCAGCAGCATTTGAGGTAGTTAAGCCATCAATGATTTTAAGTATTAATAAGAATAAATTAACTAATCAAGCAAATGAATCTGTGCCTCTGCTCAATAAAGTAAATGAAAAACCAAACATACTAAACAATGTTCAAAAAAATTTAAATAATGTGGTAGATGAGATCATTATGTCTTTTGACAACGATAAAGAAGGACCGATCACGCTAAACAACATGGCTACCTCTAGCAAACAGGATGAAAACAATATCACAGAAATGGTAAGCATGAACCGTCCAAGTGGATTTGATTTGCAGGTCAATGTCAATACTTCAAATCCTTCAGTAAGTGTAAGAACTCCTCAAAAAAAGGAAGGTCATAAAAAACCTAATATAAAAAATAAAATCTCACCAGAAAGAGTAGCAGCAATAAACGAGAAACGAAAGTTTAATATGAAATTAAAAGATATTATTGCTGGAGAACTAAGCCGAATAGATGATCAAGATCCGGCTGATAAAGAAGATATCTTGGTTCCAAGGAAATCACAAAATAAATATAAACATGGCTCAGAAAGAGTAAGAAATTCTTTATCTAAAGAACCAAGCCTTCTAAACAAGAATGCTTATATTGTGCACTATTTAGAGGCCAGAATGGAAAAAATGGAAAACTTGTTATTGAATAAAATTGATCAGAATACTAAAAAAATTATGGACTTGAAAAGAACTCTTGAAACTCAAGAAGATGATCAACCACAATCTAAAAAATCTTCAGTAAAAAGTAATTTAAGTGAGGAAGCACACAAAAAACAGCTCTACAAGGAAATTTCAAAATATTTGACACCTGACTGTAATAGTTTACTGTATGAAGAACTTTTCATCAATAAATTTCATCCAAATGAAGCTAAGGCTGCACCTACGCCAGCTAAAAGGAAAAGAAATAGATGATAAACGCACGTTTAATAGTGAATGTTTGTATATAATGTAAGTGCTTTTTAATGTAATACATTTATTTTTAATATCAGCTATTATTTTACTTTAGCAATAGATTTTCCCGTATTGTCTCCTTTGAATAAACCTATGAATGCAATGGCCGTAGATTCAAATCCTTCATAGATATGGTTCTTATATTTCAGTTTTCCTTCTTTCACCCACTGCAAGTTTTTTTTTATACCTTCCGCAGTGCGGTCAGCAAACCTATTAACTTGGAATCCCTCGATTTTCAATTGTTTCCCAACTATAAATGGTTGAAGAAAGGTACCTGTAATATGAAAATATGGTTCATTTTATTCAGGCGCCACCACAAATACCACATACATAAGTGACAAACAAGCTAATAGGCTTCGCACGGATACAACACTGATACTAAAACCTTCCTCTTGAATCACTCTAATTTATTAAAAAAAAATCGATCAAAATTCGTTGCGTAGTTTTAAAGATTTAACACGTTCGCCTCCAGCTGTTTCACTAAGTGCTAATACTATGCCGATCGAAATTATCTGATAGAACTCCTATGCCATTGACACGCATGTGTGACTGAACAGATTGTACTCTTATGCCAGTGACACAGCACTTGGGTCAAAAACGTTCGTATTTCTATGGCACTGGCATAGGAGAAAGAACTTGATTTATGCTAGTGGTATAATAATAAGGTTACTCTGATTACGTATGTGTGTCACTGGCATAGGAATCAGATTTTGTTGGTCACACTTGCTGTGTCACCGTTAAACGTGTTAAGCATATATAGGGACAGAGAAAGCGACTTTTATTTTATACTAGGTATGTTTTGTTAATGATAATGATTTCTTTCAAGCATCAAGTTTCTTGCGCTTAGGTACTTCTATGCCCCTTCAAAAATTTGATTGGCCCCTTATCTCATGTTCACAACTCAAGAGTGCGTAATTTTTTTTATTAAATAAAACTCTGAAAATAATTACCTCTACGCTTCATAGGATCGGTTTCATTATAGATGGAGATAGCTCCACAAACCGCCACCCTCCCAAACTCGTTCATTTGCGCCACAACAGTGCTACTGAGCTCTCCTCCTACGTTATCGAAGTAGCAGTCTACACCGTCCGGTGCGTTCTTTTGGAGGAATTCAGCAATGTTCACAGTTTTGTAGTTGGCGGCGTAGTCGAAGCCTAGTTCGTTTACCAGCCAGGCACATTTTTCGTCGGATCCAGCGACACCGATTACTTTGCAACCTGGAATTGAGGTGTTTTATGTTATTCGTGAAATAAAATAATAAATTATACAAATAACCCATATATTCTAATAAAAAACCAGCCATTACAAAATCTACACTATAACATTTTAAAACATTTTACCTAATACTAAAACTACAAAGCACTAAATAAATTATACCCCGCTCCGGCTCACACCCTGTCCAAAAGAGCCAAATATGCTCGCGGCATTGCCGCGCTGGATGGCAAGCGATAATAAATATTATCTAAGTACCTATATCAAATAACTTATTTTCTCAAAGGTTAACTGGAACTGGAAGAGATTGCTTGAAGGGATAAATTCGCCATTGTTTCATTTAGGTATGTCCTGTGTTACTGTTTAGATTATGTTTTAAACTGACTTCAAAAAAGGAGGTGGTTCTCGGGAAACAGATTTTTTTGTGTGTATATTGAATATAGAAAAAAACTTTCTTTTAAGACCCTTATTCTTTTCAAGAGTCCTATTACAGCAAATAAAAAAAATCATCCCCACTTCACCAGTTGGGGTCTTCGATCTTGTGCGGGGACTGCCCACGGTGCGTCGACCGGCGGAATTATACTTGCCTAGAATTTTAGCGATTTGGCCAACGTGAGAGCCCACGGCGCCCGCTGCCCCAGACACCACTACGGTTTCTCCCGCCACAGGTTTGCAGATTTCCGTTAAACCGAAGTAAGCGGTATTGCTGAAAGTTCAAAATTAGGTACTATTTTTTACCAAAAACGAAAGTAAATTCGATATCACAAATCTTGTGAAATAGTCGTTTTAATTTTAATCACGGTTTTAAAACTCAGCTGCGTTTTGAATCTCTAGTTACAATTGGTTCCATTAGTATCTTCAGGGTCGCGTTTTATAAAGTTACATTTTTAATATCGCTGTTTGCCTCTCTAACGGACGCACATATTGGCTAGAAAGAGAGGCGAACAGCAAAGTTCTTTGCACTGCTTGTTTACATTGTTCGCAACTTCTATAACAAATAAGCATATAGATACTCGTATATTAGTCAACTATGTAGATCTAGGGCTCGCGGTCGTGTCCGGGTTTCGTGTCAACGTTTCTCATACCCGTGTTCGTGTTACACGTACACGGGTTTCTGGCCCGATTTACACGGGTAATTAAAGTCCGTGTAAATAATACCCGTCTGCACGGGTACACGGGTATTATTTACACGGACCTTAATTACCCGCGGGTTCGGGGACGTCCTTGACGAGAAGCCGTGTATGCATAGAAAGTCTGCTTTTTAAGGGTAAAGTTTTGTACCGAAGGATGGGTCGTGAGACTTAAGAGCTATAGTACAAATGGATAGATAAGCGGAAGGCTAATTGTGTCAAATAGACCTTATTGCGTAACAGATAGAGTCGAAATTTATAATAACAAAAAAAAAGTTATGTCGGCTGACCTTTCCTGAACACGTTTGTTTTGTAGTGTCGAACGAAGCTGCAGGTTACATTCAATAATATACCTTATTTGGATTTGCTCAAATTATTTCGAACCCGTTCGGTTCGGTCTTAAGTACCCGGGTACCCGGGTAGCACGCGGTTTCGTGTAAACGGTATCCGTGTATTGGACACGGACACCGGTACCCGGCGGGTTCGTGTAATTCGGGTTCTTAGTACCGTCGGGCTTAAGAACACGGGTATCCGGTTTGGCGGTTTACACGTGTACCGTGAGCCCTAGTATGTATATTAAAAACTTAAGATACCATGTGCCTCTATTATAATTAATTTCATGGTATAAACTTAACAATAGCTAGGACCCTTATGTTCCTGTTTTTGGATGAGATATAAAATGATTCGAAAGGGTTCCGTAATACAAAGCTTAATTTTGCTACTAACCCAACTCTTCCACACATGCTCAGCCCCAACGAGACTGGAAGCCCACCGAAATCTGGCAAAACGTACAAATAGGGTTTCTGACCGCACAGCTTAGCGTTGTCAGGGTTCACCACGGTGTGCGTTCTCCACCCTAAGTGGCCCATAATCAGTGCACCTACTGGATAATCCGGATTCTGGCTTTCTGTTATTCTGGAATTGGTGTAAACGTTATTAGTAAGGTTATTTGACGATATTACACTCCGGATAAAGAAGTTAAAGGCTGGCAGGAAGAAATCCCTTAACGCATTCGCTACCAGAGAGCGTGGACAAAGATCAAACTTCTATGAAGGTGCACGTAGCACGTACTTGTACGTCGGAGAATTGTCGGCTTGAATGTGTTAAAGCGGTACATTTCTCTTTTTAAATTTTAAAATTAGAAGAAAGAGAATAGAATAGAATTCGTTTATTTGGTGTAAAAGGTAAACTTAAATACATACAAAAAAAAAAATCTTACATTTTGACATGGTTGTAAAGTGGCCTATAGGGGTTTCAATTGGTTGGTTACCCTACTTACCTCGCAATTTGCCCTCCGATCATGTCGCAAGGGAATGTGTTTCCAAGCTTTACCCTCTGATATGGATCGACACTGATGTAGAGTGCTTCCGCCAAAAATTCTGGAAATAAGCTGGTTGGTTATTTTTTTTCAGGACCTACAGATGGGGCGTTTTTTGCACACTAGTGCGAAAAGTTGATCATTTCTTGTCAGGGTGAAACTTCGGTGGGTCAGATTGCTGGAAAACGTCGTACGATACCCGTTCGAAAAGGAAATGCGTTTGGTCGTTTTAATTTGTCTCCACTCGTTTCGAACTACATTTTTGTATCGTAATGTACCTACTACATATTTTAATCAATTAAAGGGACTGGTAGCCGGGGTTTGCTCTCGTGAATGTTGTGATTGTGAGAGGGCCAGTGCTAACGGTCTATCATGTGATAGGTAGGTATTACAAAATAAGTTGTTCTTTAATACTATTGGTTCATTAAAATATTTATTGCAGAATTATTTTTTCCCAGAATGATTGATTGTGGCCTATCTCGGCTTTATCGGCTGGAAACTTGGAAAATCTAAAACCGACAATGACATTGCAAAATACGCCGATCTAAATATGGTAGGTACCTACGTACCTACGCAGTGTTCAATTGAATTTGCTTATTTTATCCTAATTAGTCCAGAAAATTACGGAGACACATCGAAATAGTATAGACTTAATCAAGCGATAATTCGTGGTCGTGCTTACTAGTACACCAAACGAAGGAAACTCAGAGGAAAAAACTCGTGTATAAGCGAATTTTGGCATAGTTGTAGGGAATGGTGTTTTAAACCACATACTAAAAGTACTGGTGGTTAGGGGTGGAGCTAACGGGGGGAGAGGGGTGTAAAAGTCCTTATTTTTAATGTTTCGTAAATAACTCTTAAACCGTGGCTTATAGCAAAAAACGTTCTAGTACATAAGTAATCTACATAAAATTCTCTACAAAAAAGATCTAAGTATGTTTCCTCTGGGATCAATGTGTCATGAGATAAGAAAGCAAGAAGACGGACACTAAAGAAATAAACACAGTTGTTTAAGTAGGTATGGCACATACAGAATGCTCGCGACAATTCCAAAAGATTTTCATGCTCAATTCCTGACCATATTTAGAGTCTTTAATGTTATATAAAATTTCATGGATTCGGCTTGGTTTCAGAGATAATCAACCTTTTTTTCGAAATAAGTTTTTCGACGTAACTCGTCATAAAACTTCTTTTTGCTTACAATGCTATCACAATGTGTTTTAATATTACCACACTTTTTGCCTGGCAATTAAAAAATGGGAATAAACTTGACGCAATAACCTGTCCCTAAAAAAAATATTAAAATAAATAATTTTAACAAATTGTTGTTATGATAATAAGTACTGGAAATGTTAAAAGTATGCAAAAAGTCGAAAAATAAAGAGAAAAAAAAAATTTTTTTTTGGTGGTATTTGACATTAGGTCTCATAATAATTTTTGTTTGTTTTGATGTCTAGAATGCAAAGTTAAAATCTTTTGACGATGATTATGAGAATATTTTAGGTTTAGAAGATAATTAGGAATTTTATTTTTACAAATAAGTATACCTACAGGGCGCGCCCGAGCGCGAGCATTCCAAATATAATATAATATTTTTTTAATCTCAGACTATATACTCACCATTTTTTTGTAAGGGTCTCGTTTCTTCTTCAACAATAATGAAATTTTCACTTTTTGGCTCTCCTACAAATGGAGAGACCACTACATATTTTTTTGCCAAAACCATAGTTAGGTTAGTTTAGTGTAGTTGGATCAATTTATTTAATAACTTTGTAAATTGTCAGAACTAAGTAGGTATCGCACTACTTGACATTTAACAATATGCTATAATCTTGGAGTGTTTATTTTTATCTCAACCAGTTTTTAAGTCGTAAACTATCAGGTAGGTGAAGATAAGAATGATAACGAAATGAACAACGTACACGATTTTCATGTTTGTTGATATGGGAGAATACAGATTTGTTACAAGATGGCGCTATTATCAATATTTATTAGCGACATCTAGTGACAGATAGAACAACTTATTTGTACAGTAGGTAATTCAGTACCTAAATAAGTTTCGTGGTTTCGTATGAAGATCAGTATTTTTTAGGGTTCCGTAGTAAACAAGGAAAGGCTCTCAAAGAAAGTTTTTCTCTAGAGTCAATATTTTCCCTTATTAGAATACTAGCGACTCACCCCGGCTTCACAATGGTATAAAAAATATGCTAATAGGTACTCTTGAATTACCTACTCTATCTATTAACAACACCGCATCTCATCGCATCTGCAACACATCATCTTTTAAAGATATAAGCATACAGCGACTTTGTTTTTTTTATGTAGTGATTATGTACATTAGGTATACTACAAATCATTGCTTCATGCCAAGCTTCGTCATTATTTCTATGTTAACGGGAAGAACTCTATCCCCTTTGCAAATGCAACGCGATGAATGAATGTGCCAACGCCTGTCGGATGCTTAAAAGAACGTGCTTAGTTTATCGTGGTAGTTTTACTATAAGTAAATCTGGACGGGTAGGACGGGGTTATATAGGAGCCTTGCACTTGCCTGACAGTTAATAAACCGCGAGATTACGTACTTGAACGAATCCAACAATGCGTAGCTAACCGGAATGAACGCAGATTTTTCGTCTACTCATAAGAGGCAAAGCTGATCTAGGTAATATATATTCAGTCGAACCGCTAGTGACAACATTTAGGAACCGATGGAAGATCGCTTGTGCTGCGCAGTTCCGCTCGGGACATATTGCTTGCTAAACAGAGTGACGGCAGGTGGATCAAAAATTAAAATCCTAACCTATTGGTAAAATCGGTTCCGGGACACTTTTAGCTTCTGTGTTAGATTGACTGGACCGGGATAATTGGCGTAAGTAGGTACTCTAAGAGAGGCCTATGCTCAATAATGGGCGATAAATAGCTGAAATGATGATCGGAGAGCACAGTAAATCAGCTTCGCTTCGTTCTTATAAGTAGACGAAAAATCTGCGATCATTAGGTACAGTTACGCATTGTTGGATGCGTTCAAGTTCGTTCCGACTCTCCTCGCCTCTTTACCTCCCTTTACTTTCGTATATTCATAGTTTTAGAGTGAAACAGATGAAAAACAGACCAGAGGTTCATTTCTCAAAAGCTTGTAATGTAATTAAAGTGAAAGTCTCCTTTTAACACCATTATTTAAATAAGGACTTCCGCTTTAAGTATGCAGGTGCCTTTAGACCAAACGAGCTCATTCTATGCCCCACTCTACGAAATTCGTTCGTTACACAAAACGAGATTCGTCGAAATTCGTTGATTTCGTAGAGTGGGGGATAGAATGAGCGAATGCTCGTTAGGTCTAAATGCACCTTCACAAGTTAAAAGTTTTCGAGAAATAGGGTCCAGATCCAGACCACTCCAGACTGCACGATCATGATAGCCCATCTGCACGAACAAAGTGTAGGTACAAAAAAAGTTTCATAGAAAAATAGGTCCTTCTTTAATTCCTATTTGACGTAGGTGGATATTAATCACTTATCAAATAATGACATGATATTGACACTGACGTTTATTATATTTATCTCTAAGATATGAGTAAAATCGTTATAATTTCCGGGGTTTCTATATAATTATTAAAAGTTATGTACGTTAAAATTAAGTTGTAAGTAGGTGTAAACATTCGATGTTCGGTTTTTAACAAAATTTACGAATGTTCATGTTTCATAGCTGAAATATATATCATATGTATGATGTTGTATATCAACATCAGGTTACATGGTGCGCCCGGATTACATGTCCTGTAGTAGCCGTGGTACATATCAGCGATGGCTACGAAACATGATAAAGTCGCTAATGTGCCATACTATAAGTTGGTATGTATTTATTATAATATATAAGTCTTAAATCGACACCACATCGTCCTTGCTTGTGTATTCTAATCTTGGAATTGGGTCTAGGATCCTAAAGCAGGTTTATAATTGACTAGATGGTGCCCACACTTTCGTCTGCTCGGTACTCAAGCAAATTTCACGATGAAACTATCCTATGTCTTCTCGGGTGTCAAAATATCTTTATAAAATTTCAACAAATTCGGTCTAGCGACCCTACCCCGAACTTCGAAATCCGCAAATTTCGAGGATTTGTCTCTCTCACTCTAATACGCCTTAGTTGGAGTGACAGAGGAAAATCCTCGAAATATACGAATTTCGATTTTAACAGGTAGATAACAAACAAACAGCGTTACTTTCGCATTTATAATATTAGTACACCTATGGATTGGCCGCCTTTCAGCTCAACGTATACCTAGTTTCTGCTAGGTATGTAAGAATTAATCTAGTATCTAACTATTATGCCAATAATTCCTAACATTTTGATTTCAGTACAGATTTGCAACAAAGACCGATATGTTATTAATATGCATGTCTGTAATCGGCAGCACCGTAGCAGGGCTCATGCTCCCGATTTCCATCACTTCTGTGGCACGCATATTTAAAGTCATGGTAGAGCACGAGAAGAACATTCTTCAGTCCAAAACTAGTGACACCGCCAAGTTTTTGGAAGAAATGCATAAGTTTGTTCTTGAATATTCGTTGATAGGTTTATCAACGTTCATCTTCTTGTACATAGGCACCGCGTTCGTCGAGATTGCAGCTATAAATCAGGTTCGTTATCTCGTTAGCTATCTAAAAATTATGTGTTGATTGACGGTATACTCCCGGTACTGCTTCTAAATGTTATAATAACCGAGAATTTTGGGCCTGCAGCATACAAACTTTTGACCCAACGGTTGACTTGTAGAGTTAAATCTCTAATAATATCTATTCGTCTGTTCAACAGATATTCCAAATAAAGAAATTTTATTTGAGAGCTGCGATGTACCAGGATATATCTTATTTCGACCAAAAACAGACTGGGGATTTCGCATCTAAAATGGCAGAGTAAGATATTATAAGATTGTTTGCTAGCTTATTTTTAAAAGTACAGTCATCTTCAGTATCGAAAGAATCCTCTTATAAATATGGCACGACGTTGTTATTATATTACACTGGTGTATGTTGTAAGTCGTAATCGCTGTCGCAACTCCCGTGGCAGATTTTATAGCGGTGGCCCTGGTTTACTTAGATTCCGATAATTACGAGTAGATATAACCGGGTTACTCACGTATTTAAGTCGATGATTGCTCGACATGTTTCGACCCATTAAGAGGGTCCTCGTCCGGAGCCCCCTCGGCAAAGCCCGACGCGTACTGCGGGCCTATCCGGTACCCAGTTCGATAATATTTTAATATGTTTGAGTCTTACGTAATTATAACTAATTATAATTCTAAAATTACGAGTACAGTCAAAGTTCGAAGCTACAGATGCGCGCAAAGTGCAATAATAGTACATTACTACCGAGGCCGCGAAGTGACTGGTTGCCGGCCGAATATATGTAGACGGCCGAGTGAAGCGAGGCCGGATAGTATTCGGACGGCAACCCGTCACTTCATGGCCGAGGTATGTATAATGCTTTTCTCAAACATGCAATGAAATTAAACAAAAAAAAAATCTTCATTCTAAGAAATTATAAGTCAACTACATAACTTAGTCTTTGAAACACAACAAAAGTCAAATACTTTTTTTAAATATTTTTAGTCCTTGTGGACAGGCGAAAGCACTAAGCTATACTGCCTTAAAAATCAAATGTGACACCGACCCCTTATTTTTTTAAGTTTAACATGTTTGAAAGGTGCAAATTTTTAATTTTAAAAAGCGGTATTAGACGATGCGGTCTTTTGGGTCCAATAAATCGCATGCGGTGATCTATCTGGTTATAATACTGCTTTTTAAACATTATTTTTAGTAGTTATTGTACATATTTTAAAGTATATAATTTAAATAGCTAATTATAACTGCAACAATTAGTGAATCATTTTTTTAAATACTAATATTACTTACAGATAATTATTGGCTAAAAACCAAGATGCCAGGTCACAACCCTATGTCAAATGAAAATTAAAAAAGAGGCACTTGCCGGCCTAGGCCGGCAACGAGGTACTTCCCGGCCGCTTTTTAGGCACGTAACTACAACATTTCATTGCATGTTTGAGAAAATATCCATACATAAGCTATTACTACAAGATCGTGTATACTATCTATCGGTACCTATACTTACCGAAGCGTGGGGCCTCCTAGTCCTAGTGCGCTGCGCCCGCGGCTGTAGCATAGGTATACTACTTCCGGTGTTAGGTTAATCCGCCTCTGGTGCTCTGGCCAAAACTTGAACTGAAAACATTTTCAGTGATATTTTAAAACTGGAAGACGGAATTGGCCTTAAGGTGTCGACATTCGTCTACAACATGACGGGTGCCGTCAGCGCGATCATCATGTCTTTCATCAAGGGCTGGAAACTCACCCTTCTCTGCTTGGTTATGGCCCCTGTCACTATTATTCTCCTTGTGGTATCTGGTTTGGTATGTATGCGGACTTTTGGATGGTACAAATCCTTTTGTAAACTTTACTAGTTACCGTTTAATTGTGTAATGTGTATGCTTTATCGGTATATCGTCGGGGATAGTGCAAAACCGCGTATCTAACACATGTCAATAAGATTCTTATTTCAAACATACATCTATGGAATCTAATCTTTATCTGCATGTGTTAGTTACACGGTATTGATATTATGACGTCACATGGACGATATCGCCTCGATCCCTATTGAAAGATTAAAAACATATTTAGGATCAGCGGATTTCGAGGATTTGCCTGTCACTCCAACGAATGAACGAACGCGTCACTAAAGTGACACAGACAAATTCTCAAAATTTGCAGATTTCAAAGTTTGCGGTACGACCGCAGATTTTCAGCTGCTATTTGACCACACCAAAAAATGGAGCTGACAAAAAAGTCGTGTTACATCTTCGGCTTACGCCCCAATTTACCCTCATTCGTAATTTATGGTTTATGGATTAGGTATTAATACAGTGTTACTATTACGCGAAAATGATATCGTCTACAAAGAAACAAAATAATTATCTAAAAGGTTATCTATAGGCTTGAGTGGTGGACATTATGTCTATTTATCAATAAATGCAAATTTTAGATAGCAAGTCGATTATACAAGGAAGAAGCGGTCGAGTCTGGACGAGCTAGTGCTATCGCGGAAGAAGTGATCAGCGCAATCCGTACGGTGTATGCATACAATGGCCAGGAAAAAGAGATCGAGAGATATAAGATACCTCTAGCCCAAGCGCGGAAGATTCATATCAAGAAAGGTACAATCGACAACACAGCTGTGAATACAGACAAAGTGCCAGAAATATGTATACACACCTTTGTGTCCAGGCAATAAAGTTCTGTTTACATATTTTTGGCACTTTGCCTGTGTTCACAGGTTTGTTGTTGATTGTACATACACAGAGGAAGTAGATATATATACATAACATACTCTAACGACCATTCATCATTTCAATACATTTCAAAAGCGCAATTCCCAAGTTGAAGTCTAGATACCGATAATGTGGTATTAAGTAGATTCCTACCCCATTCCCCCCCCAGCGGGATAAAATATTTAATAAATTTAATGTTTAATACTTAAATATAGGTACTACATTTCTAACTGTATTAAACGGGCGCAACAGTGGCTTCGACGAGTAAAGGAAATTGATTCTCGTACCATTTTTTACTTTGTCACAGTTATAATCAATGTGAAAGTCGCTAGGAACCTCAGATTCCTTTGTCACTATGACAAAGTACGAAATGGTACATAAATCCGTTTCCATAACTGTACAGTCGACCAATTGGAACCCTAGGCCACTCAGGAATAATATCAAAGTGAGGCTATAAATCAAATTCTAAGTAAGTACTTACCTAATCTGGTACTACATGTCAATTTGACAAGGTTCTAGAGGGGCCTAGCACATTGAGCGCTGGGAAGTTCTCTGTGGGAGGTCCATTTCCGCTACAAAGCAGAAAAATCACGGGATCGGCTACGAGCGTAGCGCGTAGCACTCGTTGGCAATGAAAGTGCTATAATAGGGTTCCAAAGGTTAAGTGTATTAACCCATTCATGGCCACGCTCCAACGCACGAACACATCCCGCCGGGCCACCATACAACGCGATTTTTGCTAAAACACACGACTCAGCGTATGGGTCACGGGCCTGGCGCGTACGCTTAATAAACTGCCGCTTTGAAACCGGCCAGCGGGACAATGCTATGCAACATTTTAAGTAACCATTTTTTTAAACTACAACTTGTATCACTATCAATGTTATCTTATCAGTGTTCACCTTTGTAGATCTTCCGATTTTTGAAAGTAATAAATGAATAGGACGCCGTCTACATAGTCGCCGCCATTCATTGTTTTTGACTTGCTTAAACAAATTTAGTGATTTTATAAACATACATCGTTATCGCGGGAGCAAATATAAATTTGTCAAAGAAGTAGTAAACAGAATGTCCATTTAGTAAAAAACGG
>JALPQI010022489.1:0-15919 GCA_025490895.1 Thaumatotibia leucotreta
ACCCACACTGACACAGCTACACTGTTGCCAAAAAGATTGACCCACAGAGTTACTACACAAAATGTTACAAGGCACTTAAATTATTGTTCCCGATATTAAACCTAAATACTGTGTTAAAATTTTCAGGTGAAACATTCAATTGGTGGACAGATAACATAATCTTTACACTGGTGCACATACTTCTACATATACCAGCCAGATCTTGATGAAATGTAAAAATAGGAGTAGTAGAATTGTTGACCCTTCAGCACCTAGCATGACGAGAAACGTGTGAATTTCTATAGTATTAAACATTAGTATAGAAAATCCTATTACCAATTTAAACGACACTACAAAACTATGAATTGACGTTACTTTTTATTTACTAGCTACATCAAAGATGACGAATGGGGGCCCTGCAGTGTTTCGTGCGGGGAAGGATGGAGAAAAAAAGAAGTGCACTGCAAGATTTTCTTGGAATTCAGTAGAACTATAGCCAAACTGCCAGACAGCAAATGCATGGGGCCAAAACCTACTGAGGAAACTGAGAGATGTGTCATGGAGCCTTGCTCTTTGGCTTATGGGACCTCGTTTGGAGATTCTGGCGTACCTGCGTACAGTGGCTCTGACAGGTAAATTCATTGATGTAGTGAATCTTTTACTTTAAACTTAAAAAAATATTTTGTGGTCTGTGCTCTGTAAGTGGCATAAATTTATTATATGAATAGTCCACGGAAAAAATGTCCAATGCTTAAAAAAATCAGAGCAAATTCACACCTTATTCTGTTAACAGTAAGGTGGTTTTTCCTTCTGTAATTTTAATTGACTAGACATGTTCTTTCCGTGGACCCTTTATATACTCGTATTATGTATACATATTTATATATTATGTTTACTTTGTACCTTTAAAACTAAAATATCATTTAAACTAATTATGTTTGTATAGCTACTTTTAAATAGAATATTCATGAATATTTGTTTAATTTATTAAAACAGTCCAATAAATGTTACATGTTAATGTCACAAACAGGACGAAAAGGACTTGATAATTTTGAAATGAAAAATAACCGCAAACAATTTCTGAAAATGCGGTTTATTATTAACGAGACCAGTGATTAAAACTAAACATGCGATATGTGTGAACAAGTGCATGATTATTTTATTAAGTACAAAATAAATTCATATGATGAATACTTTTCAATTACATAAACATACGGATTTACTTACATATTCTTACTTACATTTTTATCGGTACAAAAGGTAAAAAAATATAATATATAATTGTAGTAGTTTGAAGTTTATAAACAAAAATATAATTATTAATGGATGTCCATTCCATGGCAATTTAGATATTTTACTATAATTTTTCATTGGTGTTTTTCCCTATATCCTTTATTCTATATCTAGTTATTTTTTCTGAAAGATTCATTTAATAGCAAAACTTATTCATTTCATCTATTAATTTCTTAATAGATCCATTATTCGAGGCTTCTTTAACAACATCATTAATTCTAACGTTGAACAGCTCATTTCCATTTGGCGGCAAAATATTTAGCGTAAGACTAGAACCTCTCAGAAAATCTATATCCTCAGGAGTACACGTGACTATCCGTAACTCCAAGAAAGCTATCAAGAACCCGAATGGAAAACTTTCTCTAACATCCCTGTAAAAATCTTCCTTCGGATAAATTAAACTTGCATCTACGTTGAATAAATTCGAGAATGTTCGAAAACTTTCGTAATATGCGTCTAAGAGCTTATCTAGATGTTGGGATCGGAAACTAGAGTTGCTGCATAAGAACAGGAAATGTAGCACGTCAGTCGCTGGATTAGCATTACGGGATGCTTGGAAGTCTAAAAAACATGGCCCGTCTCCGTTTTCCTGAAAATAAAAATGATTTGTTCAGAAAGCAGAAAAGCTTTGCAATTTTTTCAATGAAACCCACGCAAGTCATTTTATAAATACACGCCGCTATCTTATCTTATTCAATAAAGAAGCGATGACATCGGAACGTAACGTAATCAAATATCTGGGCTCGGCTGAGTTGCTAGCTAATGCCTGATATAAATATAAATATTTCCACATTTGATTTCATTGTTGTAGCACGAATATTTTATTACCTAACTAAAACAGTTCTCTATCAACTTTACCCAGCAGATTATATACTTTGAAGCTTCTTATAAAATGTTTTTTGCTATCGATTTAACTCTAGCGGTTCGGTGCAACGCACCGTAAGCTAAGCCATTCTAGTCTCAATACCATTTGGCAGATTTCTTAAGTATAATAGGCAATCTTAGAAAGTTATTTGGTGATAACTTGATAACTTGCATTGCACCCTATGCCACTTTCTGGCTTTGTTATATCGAGAAATTATAGGCACTGCCAACTATTTAACTTTTTCTAACAAATCAAATAATTTGTTATACCTACCCAAGTGTGAATTTTTTAGCAATTGAGTAGTATATACAACTTATCGACACTTTGTTTGTGACTAAACGCTTTTAAAACACGTTACGACCACCTGTTTTAACTTATCGCCACTAATTTTCATCTTCTTACGTTTCGTTTTTCTTACGTTTTTTCGTGCTTGTATCGTAATGTACAATTATGAAAACAGTATTAAGTAGTGTGACTACTGGGGAAAAATAAAAAGTACAAATCAAAATATTTAGTTAATAAATAATTTGATTTGTGTTTTCGCAATACGTTAAAAAAATATGCAGTTCACCAACGTTTGAGGTGGGTGGAGGTTCCGCAAAAACTTGTATATCAAAGTAAAAGTACCCATCACACTTACTGATTTCTGAAACATCACGTTGTTTACCCAGCAGTCCCCATGGCACAAAACGTTAAACTTTTTTGGCGAAGTGTATAGTCTTAACAAATCCACTACTCTCGTTCCTATTCGTTCTAATGACTTTTTAATTTCCGTATCCGTTACAACTTTCAATGACATCTCATAAGAATCCACATAATACTTCCGTAGATTACTTTTGTTTAAGAACTTATTATCAAACATCAATTCTTTAAATTTCAACTGTAATTTCTGGAACTCTTCTGGTTCTCGTTCCTCGCAAACTAATGAGAGGGCATGAAACTTCGCTAGTTCTTTTAATATTGTTTCGATTTCACTAAGGGATAACGATTCAAATTTTGCAACTTTATCACTCATCACAAAACCTTTATCTTTCATATCTTCGAGTATCAAAATCTCCTTTTCATCTTCAGTGCACGATAATAAGCAATCTGGGAATATCACTTTATAGTCGTCTTTAATCTCATCTTGTACTCTATTAAACATTGGTATCACTTTATTATAAAATTTAACTTCTCGTTTGTGTAATTCACAAAACGTTTCCTGCCGTGCTGTATTTATAAGTGTTTTGACAATAACATTAGCACTTTTATTTTCATCTTCAGTATCTTTGATGGTTACCCGAAATAGATTTGCAATATAATTGTCTCCTTTGCCACTAATAGTATCTACATGGTAATGAAAATCCTTGATTCCTTTAATAAGAGCAGCTCGTTCAATAGAAGTATGTAGTTCTTGGCAATTGAATTCTTCGGGTTCACTAATATTGACGTCTAGAGACATTCTTGCTTCGATAAGTACTGTTAACCTGTTATCTCAAAATTATTTTAGATTAAATATAGGTAAATCAGCAAAAGATAAGCTGAATATTGATAACGCTCTATAATCATATCATATCAATACTGAACATGACGTACATTTGTGTATAAATGTGTTTATATATCGGGAACCCTAATGACAGCCGAGCTAAGAGGCCTAGCTACTTGTTACTCGTTACAGAATCTTGTATCTACGCATCTACGCAGTAGTAGAAAACGAATGGAGAGTTCTAAGCTTGCGTCCATGCATAGGATGCATACCCCATAGAAATAACTTCCTTCGTAAGAATGTAAACCCTTCACATAACAAGACAAGAGTGAATCGTTCTATGTCTAACACGGGAATGAATTGATGAACACTGCAGTAGTGACCTTTTATACTGTCAGGCCACCAGCCACCTGTTCATAGGTTGGTATCATCTACCTGCAAACTTGCATGGACCAAGCAAAGACCACTCCAAGCAAAACATTGCTTATCGTTTTCTAGATTTAGTAACTCATATCTCCGACACGGCCATACTGACAAGACAAGCGTCCTCGCTTGTATCTGAAACAAACACGTACATCAGTAATCTTCGTCACCACTCGGTTACTCCTGACCAAATTATCTGTCTACGTAAAATCAACTCAACTCAAGGAAAATAATTTTATTCTTTGCAACTGAATTTAGGATCACTTAAAGTCAATTCATTACCACCAATTTAAATGCAAGACCAGACAAGTACCACCTGGCTTTCATAGCCACCTTTTACGTAAAACACATGACGGCAAACGTTCGGAAGCAGGTCTCTCATTCGTGGCCTATTGGTTATCACATAACCACACACTACGCGCATCCCCAAGGGATCGCCGAGTCAACCCTGACTCTACGGTCTCTACAAGACCCGACCTCCGCCAGAGCTTATCGCGCACCGCGTACCCACGGACTACTCAAAGGTAGACACCGACTTCTAACGGGCTACGGCTACGATCAAGCCTCTGGTACGGTCGACCAACCGAACTGAGAACCTCATCCTTCATGCCACAACAATCTTCATCTACCTCACGTGGTACTTGGCTTTCTAGCATTTTCATTAACAACAAAATGTTATCTGTATTCAATCATTTATGAACTTCAATTTGTTAGACAATTTTGATAGTGCCACCAGCTCAGTTTCAGTTACCAGTAAAATCAAAATTAAGGAAACACAAGTCACGTTTATGTCTATCGGAAACTCACATTGTGACATAGTCACCTCATTCCGTTTAACAACAATAACTTCTTTTGTGGCATTACCAAAATGATCTCAATTAATGAATGATTCAAATTAGTCAACCTCTCGACTCAAACAAAAACGTAAATTACTCAACCAGGTTACATCTTAACCATCCGATTTCATTTCAGTCCATCGGATTGTTAGGATCCAATAACCTATCAGAAGTTAACCATCTCAGCCGCGTAAGTGCTACTCCTCGCAAAGAGTATACTGCACATAAAAAGCAGTCCACGTGCACCTTTTACATGCTTCGGAACTTCCGATGCGATTATTAGATCACGCTCAATCCCTCGGACTTGCTCTCGGTCCATTGAAAGCTCACATGAGTGATGATTTGAATTCATTAAATTTAAAAATTATTTAGGTACTCGTTTAATAAACCCAGGGAATTAAAATCAACTTCATTAACATTCGAATAGACTAGTCAGTCTATGTACTTACTACTTTACTAGCCAGTAACAGACATAGTTCTACAATAGTCAAATGAAACACTTCAACAAACCAACAAATGGGTTACAGTACTCTAAAGTTGGTCTACCTCCATCCGGTAACCAAAACCACAGTTGCTTCCATCCAGCAACAACAAAATTGGTCTACCTCCATCCGGTAACCAAACCAAAAACACATCGACCGATTACACCATCAAACCAAACGCATGCCACCCACAATCGTGGCCGCACGGAGACGGAAAAATAGATCCGATTTTACACCTACGATTACGAATGATAAAATGGTGTATGCAGTCTGAGAAAAGGTAACCAAACTGAATGTAAAATGTTTCATTCTACGATTGCAAACTAA
The DNA here is from genome assembly GCA_025490895.1 of Thaumatotibia leucotreta. Taxonomy (NCBI): domain Eukaryota; kingdom Metazoa; phylum Arthropoda; class Insecta; order Lepidoptera; family Tortricidae; genus Thaumatotibia; species Thaumatotibia leucotreta. Next base: position 5,671 of record JALPQI010022489.1, read on the forward strand.
ATGACTAATTCCAATAATTATAATCCACAACTTTAATTAAACTAAAGTAGTCAAATTGAAACTATGGACAGCCCACATAATGAGAAATGACTATCACCACCATCATCATCATGATCATCACCACGATCACTACAATGATCACCATCATGACCATCATCATGACCACCATCATTACCACCATCATGACCACCATCATGACCATCATCATGACCACCATCATGACCACCATCATGACCATCATCATGACCACCATCATGACCACCATCATGACCACCATCATGACCATCATCATGACCACCATCATGACCATCATCATCACCCTTCAGAAATTATTATAACCGATCTCAAAAACTTGTTTATTTTAAACTTGCGTAACTGTAACATTGATGTCTAATTTAGTTTCAATTTTGCATTTCTTCCTCCAATTTTTTTTCAACTTTATAGAATCGAAAGGGAATAAACCCTCGATGGCTACAACAACATTAGTTTCACCAATTAGCTCAGACCTCAAATAGCCCAACAAAAATGTGAACTGCTCAGCGGATTAACAACGTGTCCACACCACGTGCTGCACCACGTGTTCACGGTAGGCAGTAGCGACACCTGCTACGCCACCGGGCATGACATCAACAACTTGCAGGCCGGCAGCTCGTTCTGACTCACCATGTTGAACTGTAATCATCAAATTGTATGATATCATTTTTATCACAAAAACAAAGTAAAGTCAAAGCCGACTGATTTCCTTTTTTTTTTTCAAGTAGACTAGCAATAAGCAGTTTTGAACAGATGTTGAGATAATTGGAATGCTAGACCTAATCATAACACTAAGTACCTAAAGTTTGAGGTTAGACACTGACCTCATCTTATACTCGACATCAAAATAAGATTGTGCTTCACTTTACTATAATCAAATTAATCTCGCAAATAATAAAACGTATTAAAAACACAAAAACTTAACGTTACAAACAGAAATGTCAACCGTTAGTTCTTTAAACTACTGCTTCTAATTTTTCATTAAAACAATTGGAAAGAAACCTGTCCTTTAATTTCCGTTGCTCCAAAATAACCATAGAGTTGGCGTCTTCAATTCTTAATTTCTTGGACATACCTAGGTATCGCAAGAAATTGCGCTCGTTTCATCGTCACAGCATATTCATCATGGATGAAACTGTAGACTACTATGACAGTGAGCTTGTTGATCTTGAAGTTGAACATCTGTAACGGTAATTTCACACGCATAGAAAACTTTTACAACAGAAACGGATAGAACATGTTTGTCATGATAAGAAATTAATTTTTGGCACACTACAAAACAAAACAAAGGGCTACTTGCCCGTATTTCGGAACTGCTAGTAATTCAAAACTAAGAAACAAAACAAACAACTATGGGCCATGATATCATCTGAAATTACTAGAATTACTGTAATTTTTTTTTGTCAAGTGGGTAGGGTAGGTACCCACACGTATTGTTACATCAGAAATTACAAAAAAAGAACAAAGTAGTCATCTAAACCACTACTCAAAGCAGAAATTGTGAACAATCATTACCTTACCAACTGTTGCCGATTTTAAACCTTACCGTTTACATTGTGTTACGTTACCAGCACTCGCTATTCCGTGAGCTTGGTGTATCCCACTGTCTGATATCGGGAACCCTAATGACAGCCGAGCTAAGAGGCCTAGCTACTTGTTACTCGTTACAGAATCTTGTATCTACGCATCTACGCAGTAGTAGAAAACGAATGGAGAGTTCTAAGCTTGCGTCCATGCATAGGATGCATACCCCATAGAAATAACTTCCTTCGTAAGAATGTAAACCCTTCACATAACAAGACAAGAGTGAATCGTTCTATGTCTAACACGGGAATGAATTGATGAACACTGCAGTAGTGACCTTTTATACTGTCAGGCCACCAGCCACCTGTTCATAGGTTGGTATCATCTACCTGCAAACTTGCATGGACCAAGCAAAGACCACTCCAAGCAAAACATTGCTTATCGTTTTCTAGATTTAGTAACTCATATCTCCGACAAAGTGTCCGATATGTGTGTAAATGTGTTTATTTTTGTATGCGATTGATTCATGTTTAAGAAAGTATGTAAAAATTACAAGTCTACGCATTTTACCATAATGACAACTATATTGCACAAACAATATTATAAGATATTATTAGGTACTTGACATCACATTCATATTCAATATATAACTCGAATAGTATGAATGCGAAGTACTACTTTTCTTTAAAAGTATCTTGCTTATCAACATAATAGGTAAATTCAGTTATAAATAATTATAAAATAAAAGTTAGTACAAACAAATCTACACCAGGTAACTGTATCATACCTACTGTTTTACGTCTGTGAAGGCAATGAGAACCAAGTGGCTACAATCACGTATAGGATATAAAGGGGAAAATACTCTCAGAACGAATTCAAAGCGATCGACTTGTAAACTCGGTTTAAGTGCCTGGAGATAAATTTTATTTTGTTGCACTCCAAGTTTCGTTGATACTTTTTAGCAGAACAAAACACTATAGGTATATTTAAAAACTTATTCTCTCCTATTGAAACACTCGAATACTTTGACACTGATTCTTCGTATGAGCTATTTTACCAATTTAAGGGACACTAAGTTAACGTGAGATTAATAAACCTCAATTGAAGTCAGGTTTGTAACGACAATTAAGCACTAAATTTTATTAAAAACTCAGTGTTGGTATTAATTTTACAATAAATTTTTTTATTGACATAATTTAATACATTAATTTACAATTTCCTTAAAAGTATAATCAAACCAATGTGGCTTGTCTTGATACCCTATTCCGCTTATACTATTATTGTAGAATAATCTAAATAATTCTTACAACATAAAGTGTTAGGTAAAAACTTACTTAAGGTTAAAATTACTTGCCAACATAGAAATACATCAGATTATAATAATATCAAAACGCCCATTCGGTTTAAAGTCTAAAGATAGCGTTCTTGACTGACGTCACAAACCTGACTCCCATTAAGAGTTTTTAATCTCACGTTAATTTGGCGTCCCTAAAAGTGAAAATTCCCATAAGAGTATTCCGTTGTGGTATCGAATCTGCGAAAAAAAATTAAACCGTCATTTCTCCATCAGGTCATTGACCTACGGAACCTCAAGCAATATCAGAGTGGCGCCCGGGTCCCCTGGCAAATCCTACTCTTGGAAAGAGAAGGGGTATACCAGCTGTAGTGCTTCCTGTCTCAGCGGGGTTCAGGTAAGACACACAAACACAAACTGCATAGTTCTAGAAATTTCCTACCTTGCACAGCGAAAATCTGGAATGATTTGTCGCCTGCTATATTTCCGGACCGTTACCGTCAAACCTTCAAGAAAAGAGCATATTCCCATCTCACTTGTACTTTTAATGTATAGATATTTAGATGACTATACTAAATTCTCTTTTTTGTATTAATATAATTTGACATTTAATAATCTTGCTACGACTAAATGTTAGTGTTGCTACAAGTTAGTAAAATTTTTACTTTACCTACTCTTTAACCCAGAAAATGTTACCACTGTTTTTATTACTTTTGTTGTTCTGTAATGTGTGCTTTAAGTATGTGAATAAAAATCTATTCTATTCTATACTTGTAATACATGTTCATGTTCAATGTTCATGGGCGACGGTGATTTCTTACCATCACGACGTATTGCACGTCTGCTCGCTTGCCTCGTATACCATAAAAAAGCAAAAACAAATGTGGACTGGATTATGAAAAGGAAAAATAGTTGCGATATCATCATCATCATTTCAGCCGTAGGACGGCCACTGCTAGAAACAGAACTCTTCAATAGACTTCAAATTTCCAGGCCTACTACCGCGAAAATCGAAATTCGTACATTTTGAGTATTTTTCTCTGTCACTCAAATGAAGGCGTCATTAGAGCGAGAGAGACAAATGCTCGAAATTTACGAATTTCGTTTTTCGCGGTAGGGCCGCTGTTTTCTTGGCTGAACACTAAGCAGTACAGCAGTAGGTATCAAAAAATCTTTAAGCCTGATATTTTTATGATCACACATCGGTAACTCGTGGCATCCAGGTGGCACTTAAAAGATTAGTGATGTGACAAGATTTCTGAGTGTCTTTTCAGATAAGATAAAATAATAAATTAATATTACCTACATGGTCTTAACATATAACAAAGTAGGTTTGCTTACTACTTTAAAAACATCAATGTATTGACATTGCTATTGTCATCCATTTCCGTGTAATAATTATTACGAGTCGAGAGATATTTTCAATAATGGAGAAAATATTTAGAGAGCATTCAGAACTTCTACTGCAGGGTGATCAGGTAAAAGTCACTTTCATTACTGAGATTGCACCACAAAGGTAAACTTGTTTATCAAAAGCTGAAACAAGTGCTTTCAAAAAATCCAGGATATCTCACGACAAAAAGTATCAATAACTTATTTACAAAATAAAGAAATTGAAATCAAACAGAATATCAACAAAAATACACTACAACTTTACAATAAAATGCTTTTTTTACCCATTCCGTCAGTGGAGGTTGAAATATCGTTTTCTTACACAAAGTGGATTTTCTCAAGTAGAAGACGTAGGCTGACTTGTGAAAATTTAGAACAAATTTTAATTGTTTACCACGAATGTCATATATTAAATTATTAAAATATTTTTTCATTTAATTTGGATTATTTTTCTCGACCCCATCACTAGTCTGTTAGAAACTGTCAAGTGCCACCTGCATGCCACGAGTTACCGATGTGTATTTATGATGAAACCTTTTCAGTGGACCATACAAGTATACAACACTAGGAACCTAAAGAGTTGTTTTGTTGCCTAATCAAATCATCCTGGATATTGTCACTGAATTTAATAAACTGCTGTATTCGGACTAGCGGACTACGAAAATGCTATTGGGTCCATTTTAGCTCATTATTAGTTAAAGAACCAAGAAAAAAAGGATATTCTTAGTTGAGATTGCCAAAACCCTCATGTGTTAATTTAAAATTTGACAAAAAAATACTGTAAACATATGCAGGTACTTTGAATTGACTTTTCAGTTCCTAAAATTGTGCACATGACGAAATTGGCGTTCTGAACGACGCAATATATTTGAGATGAGCTCTATTTCATTTCATCATCATCATCATCATATCAGCAGAAAGACGTCCGCTGCTGACAATATTATTTAGGCCTCTCCCAAAGATTGCAACAATTAGATAACGGTCCTGCGCCACCCGTATCCAGCGCACTCCTGCGACCTTACCAGGTCATCTGTTTAATGTATAAATTTATTTTTGCTTTACTTTTGTTTCAATCTAATTTCTATCAACCAGGAACTGATAATCCAATGCGTAAGAGATGAAGATGGAAAAAATGCCTCCCCATACATGTGCGATCCTCTGACGAAGCCAGAAAACCGAGTGAGGACCTGCAATGACCACCCGTGCCCACCGAGGTAACCAAACTTATTAGGTATTAAACGTATTAAAAACAGAATTGCAAAGTTGGAGATGTAAAAGTAAGATTCTTATATCGTAAATTGGTTGTATTACTACTTATAAATTACATCAGTAATTAGAATAGCCTCCATAGTCTAGTTGGTAATGACCCTGCCTACGAAGCTGGAGGTTCTGGGTTCGAATCCCGGCGAGGGCATTATTTCTGTATTTATATTTATTTATCACAAATATTTATTAGTTGGTCATAGCCGTCTTTGTATTTAAGCCTCTATATGTATCTATCTAGTATATTATGTCGTCGCTTAGTACCCACATCACAAGCCTTTATTGAGCTTACCGTGGAACTAGGTCAATTTGTGTAAGATGTCCCAAGATATTTATTATTTATTTATTTATTATTAATTAGTTAGGACGTGGTTAGTATTTTGTGTTTTCTAAGTTTTATTAGGTAAGTATCTTAATTAATTATGTTAAAGTAGTCTCAACTTTGCTTTATCCGGGGCAATCTTTAACCCATCTGCTGGATATATGGTTGAAATATCTTAATCTTAGTACTAAAGTAGTGTAATTTCTTCCAGATGGAACTACACCGAATTCTCTCAGTGCACCAAGTCCTGTGGTATCGGGATACAAACGAGAGAGGTTTCTTGTATTCACGAGGTACGCTTTTCTATACCCCAATCTCAGTATAAAATTAACGAGATTTTACTTATTTAGTTTGTCGCAGCGACCGGCGACCATACTATTTGCTTAGAGAATATTCTCAAATATTTACATAAGTATTTATCTTTTCTACTTCAACTCGACTCTTTTTAGATTCTTATAATTATTATGGCTCTTATAGTTTATTTATTTTTAAGAATATGACCGTTGTAGTGACATTCATAGCCACATCGGTTTGAATCAAGGCAAGTCCAGTCCAACGATTCTTTATACAAGTAGGCTACTTTTGAATCGTCAGACACGATGTGATAAATTTTAAAACTGAATTTACTTCCAGTTCAAATCCTAAGCCACTGATCCGAGAAGAAGTTTAATTTATTTTCCGGCAAGAAACTCGATAGGACTTTTTTTTCAAATCATAGGAATATTGTTAAAAGGCTGGCTTAAACATGTTTGTAGCGTTGTAGCAGGGGCTCCATCTTTCTTTTTTTAATATTTGCTATCCACAGGTAACCCGCGGTGGCACTAACACGGTGGTGGTACCCAACAGCATGTGCCCTCAGCCTCCACCACCAGATCGACAATACTGCAATGTGCTGGACTGCCCAGTCCGCTGGCATACCGGCGAGTGGTCGAAATGCTCCAAGACTTGTGGGGGAGGGATTAAACAAAGAGATGTGAGTGTTTTAAAGACAAACTGGTTTTAATCACGTAAACTTACGTTTAATTTTATCCTGACGTTTCGGACACGACATTAAAATATGAGTGATAATCGTGAAAGTTTAAATCAATATAATTATAGATGTGAGTGTGTAGTAGCTTGCTGCACTGTACATTTTTAATCAAATATTTTTTTACTCTGATTTTTTTAAATTTGGTCACATAAGCCGATACGGGTTGTAGGTTTGATCATACCTATGCTTCGATCTTATCAGCTTACAATAAAAATACATTTTTTAATTTATATACACCACATTTTTTTTTTAATTAAGTAGGTACTCCACGCAAGGATCAGAACCGGTTTTTTTGAAAAACTTCGAAATAGCTCAATATTTTAAAATATTTTACACTCTTTATGTAGTACTCAACATTTTATCTAATCATTAACATCGTATTTTTTAATTACTCCATTAACAAAAAAAATATATACCGAAGAACGAAAAATAACGGAATTCGAACCGTTCTTTTGTATGGAGAAAGAACCGGTATCCGATCCCTGACTCCACGAATGAGTCAATTCTTAGATTGGGAACGATCTTTTACAGCCAACCGTACTTACAACAATTGTGGTATATATAGCTTTAAAAAAATCTAAACGTGAAACAAACAATAAATGAGCGTAAGAAGTTAAATACTGGAAAACAATGAGGAGAAATTGAACAAAGGAATATGAATTCATAGAAATGTGTTTACACGCGATGGAAAAACATCAGTTAACAACACAAAGAATATAACAACCGCTGTTGTGCCTCTGTAAAGAAAACAATGGTCTTATTTGATTGAACTACTGACTCGTAGCGAAGTTAAAACTCAACCTTTCGAATTTTCAGATTGGAGTCAGTTGAGTTTGGCTTCAATTTTGAATCTCAATTTTACAAAGAGCTTTTAGATTGGACAGTGTAGTGTTTATCCGCTACCAGCTCCAAAGGCTCTCCTAAATATGTTGCTCCCTCAAACTCAATCCAATATTTTTCCACAGGTGGAATGCAAGCAAATAATGGCACAGTCCCACGTGGTGGAACGTCCAGTGTCCTTCTGCAACTCCCCCAAACCATCGCCAACCAAGTCCTGCAACAGCAGACCGTGTCTACTGGACACATCCTCGCCGGAGATCCAGCTCGATAACTCTTCGTACATACAGCACGATCCGAAGAAAAAGAAGGTAGGATACATTTCGGTGCTCGAAAACTGAAGATGCTGGTATGCTCGAAAATTTAAGTATAACTAAACCCCGTATAAGTCTTTGAGAGTTGGATTTTATATACGGCGTTATGATTTTGCGAATTCACAACATTGTGCCACTGCCAATGCAATAAGTTTAATTACATGCGATGGAGATAATAATATGATATTTGTTGCAATGTAAAACCATAGCAAATACACCATTTTGGAAAATCTAAATTAATTATTTTATCATTATTTATGTCGTAAATCCAGATATGTTGCTGTTATGCCATATTTTAAATGCATATAGCTTTTCCCCAGGTGGACTGTGTCCATAAAATAAAAGAGCAATATTATTTTTACACGAGGTTTAAAAATAATTCAGTTATAAAATGTGTTTTGGTTTTACCCTTTAAATGGAATTTATAACGATGAATTTAAAACAGCTTTACCAGCCCAAACTACAGCTACATTTAGACAAGACTTTATTTTTTACGAGAAGTTGGCTCTGCATCCAATACGAATTTTGTATATTTCATCAGTTTATTTTGAATGTTTATGTGACCTGAATATAGTCCCTATACCAAGCTATTTAAAAATGATCCCTAATCGGATTGGCAAAATACATGTAATAAGCTTGTAATAGGCATGATGACTGGCAAGTCCAATCGACATTTTTTTCGAACTGCCAAGACGATCGCCATTTTATATGAAATACATAAAAGTTACGTCACATTTGTATACCTACTGCCAAATCACCTACTTTTTAGAGTTCTTGCCAATTTATTAAATAGAAATTCTGTACAAAAATTACTGCAATCTACATTTTAGTAATAATTTCGACGTGTATGTCGTGTGAAATAATTTATTTGAACTATAGTCTTCATCCCTATTATCGAACCTAGTCGCTTATGATGTTTGCGATTATCGTTGTATACTCGTCTTGTGAAACAGGCAGACGACTAACGATAAACTCGAAACTAACCTATTCCGGAAGCTTGGAGAGAGGCTAATGTGCAGCCGGTCCCCAAAAAGGGTGACCGTTCAGACCCATCTAACTACCGCCCCATTGCCGTAACCTCAGTGTTGTGCAAAGTGATGGAGCGGATCATGAACGACCAGTTGATCCGTTACCTAGAGGATCACTCTCTTTTGTATGATCGACAGTATGGCTTTAGGCCGAAAAGATCAACGGGTGATCTTCTAGCGTATGTCACGCACCTCTGGGGGGAGGCAATCGACAAACACGGCGAGGCCCTGGCGATCATCTTGACATCGCCAAGGCTTTTGATCGGGTTTGGCACAAAGCTCTTCTCTCCAAGCTCCCTGAGTATGGCCTGCCTGCCCAGCTATGCAAATGGATTGCTGACTTCCTGCATGAGCGCAGAATCCGTGTCCTGGTTGACGGATGTGATTCGCGGTTCATGACAGTGAATGCTGGCGTCCCTCAGGGCTCCGTCTTATCGCCTACCCTCTTTCTTCTGCATATCAATGACTTACTTCCTTTAGGAAACATTCAGTGTTATGCAGATGACAGTACGGTCCATGGGCGTTATCTCGGTCGGCCTGGAGCAAGCAGGGCAGAAGTTGGCGACAAACGTGTGGATCTTGTCGTTGAGCTTGATCGGGTTCTGGAACTTATTTGCAAATGGGGTTCCGTTAACCTGGTCGAGTTCAACGCCAAAAAGACTCAAGTGTGCGCTTTCTCCACCAAAACGTCTTCCTTCCACCCAGTTCCAACTCTTCAGAACACTCCTCTTGGTTTACGAGATAGCCTGAATATGCTTGGCATGGATATACGCTGCAATCTAAATCAAAATAAATACATCGAGTCATTAATTACCACGGCATCAAAAAAGCTGGGCATCCTGAATAGGGTGCGTCGGTTCTTTGCGCCCGACCAGCTTTGTCTTCTTTATAAGACACAAGTTCGGTCTTGCGTGGAGTACTGCTCTCATCTTTGGGATGGGTCCGCCCAATACCTACTCGATGCTCTCGATAGGATGCAGCGGCGGGCAGTTCGTATTATAGGCGACTCTAAGGTTACCAGGCACCTTGAACCCCTTCAACTACGTAGGGACATTGGTTCTCTGAGTGTTTTTTATCGCCTGTACCATGGTGAGTGTTCTGAAGAGTTATTTTCCCTCATCCCGCCCTCCCCTTTCCGTTATAAAACCACACGTGCCGGTTTGCGGTGTCACTCCTTCACCGTGGAAAATATTCCCACACGTACTAAGAAAA
>JALPQI010022490.1:0-16903 GCA_025490895.1 Thaumatotibia leucotreta
TGTGAGAAATACAAGACTTTAATCATAAATGAGCAAAGAACGTTACATATCCATTAAACACAATTAAAAAGATATGTACAGTCAAGGGCAAAACTGTGTAATACACTTTTGCACCTTATTTTTACGGCATAAGATAAAAAAGTGTATACATATGTATGTCCTTGACTGTACATAGAAGTAACACCTGCATATGTTATATACCGAGTAAGTCTCCGAATAATATGCAAGCAACCGAAAACTCATAAATGAAATGATATTTATTAGAAGGATACAAATACTTTACTTTATTTTAGGTGCCAATGCATGGTGCACTTTCATAATGAAATAAGAGAAAAGTGCCTCAGACCATGGTCAGTATTTTTGTTTTCTTTGCTGTTAAAAAACTAAGGTTATGGAACATTCCATTTTATCTTTAATTTATACGAGACCTAATCTGACTGGTTTGACTTGAACGTTTTTCGCCAATCGCGATAAGCCGGGTCGTTGGTTTATCAATTAACTCAGGTTACCAATTAAACACGAGCAAGAATTATTTAAAGATCAATCGCGTTCATAAAACATTCATATATCGTTAAATTTTTATAGTGATGTTTTAAGAAGCTGCATTAAGTGTAATCAGTAGGAGACCTTGGCATGAGATAAACGCGGCAATACTCTGCTCTCATTAATAGGTTCTTATTTCCTATAGGAAATAAGAATAATCGCAATATATGATGAACCTAAAATACGAGCGGGTGCAAATGAAGTAAATTAGGCGGGGACTAACTTTTGTTGCCGCGGTATATTTAGGGGAGCGTAAAGTTGTAAAGTTCAACTAATTTATAAATGATAAGTCTTTCGTACTTTTTTAATGACTGAATGATGTTATTTTGTTACTGGTTTTAAGAGGTTTACATTAAAAACGTACAAAAGAAACTGCCATATTTAAATAGCAGTAGTAAATTTTGCTGTTAATTAACTTAATTATACAAAGGTAACGTTTTTTGAGAGTTATTCTTACCAGGTTTGGTTTGATACAGTCAAGTACAAAACTGTAGAGTGTAGATGTCAATAATATGTCCCGATGTACATTGTTCCAGTGTATAAAAACGCGACATAATTATGAGAGGAATTTTTCAACTGTACCAAACGTTGGTAGGTTTTTCGACTGTACCAAACGTTGGTAGGTATGTCTAATTGAAAACGCAAATAACTACTCTAACAATACTATAATACTTATATGGAATATAATAGTAAATTTAACTTATCTTGAACAACAATTAGTGCTTAAAATATTTATATATATTTCGATGATCTCGAAATTGACTAAAAATGTTGACTTTATATGTATAATATTCGTTTAATGTCATGTTTACTTACGTCACAGTCAGTTCTACCGTTTCAACGTCCGTCACTGTTATCACTTCCATTTTTGTAATCTTATAAATATAACGTCACTAAATAAATCTAAATTTAATGTCAAATAATATTAAAAACCAATTAAATAAACATATCAGTTGCCAGCCCGCTGGTGATTGAATTAAATAATATTGAATAGTGGGTAGTTGAAATTTAAGAATCATACCCTTTAAATGTTATATATAGAAATAGTATCTGCTGTACCCTCTGTCAGAATGGTATTGCCAACATCAGATTTCTAAATTCCCAATACTGGGCATATTGAGTTTATTCTTTTATACAAGTAAACTCATAGATACCACGTAACAATTTTATACAAAAGTTTCTGTGGTACAAATCAAATTATTTTATTACTTCAATATTTTAATGTAAAATATAAATATGTGTCATATATAGATAGTTCCACGAAAGTTGAGGTCACGCACACATATGTCATGTAAACACAAGGGAAATTTGAAATTAGTGTTCTTTTTTCGTACTGACAGCAAATCTAATAGCAACAGTAAGACTGACCAAAAAGTTTGTTCAACGGATTTGCTTCAATATTTTGACGCTAGTCTCATTAAGTCATTCGTTCATTCACTATTTTTTTTGCAATTAGTACGTTATTTAAATATGTGAGGTATCATTTGACTCAAATCTCATGAAACTACCTATACGTGGGGGTATATAGCTCAAACCCACTTGCTTATTTTTCGCAGCTGATGCCTACACAGCTACCGCGAAGTAATAAATCCGCAAATTTCGGGGATTTCTCTCTGTCACTCTAATGAAGCCTTCGTTGGAGTGACAGAGACAAATCTCCGAAATTTACTTCTAACTTCGGTGTTCGCGGTAGCAGGCCATAGTCAGACATTCGGCCTCGTAGACCGGCTCCTTACCGGTACATACATACCAGGATTATTAAAAAAAAAAAAAAAAACAAGTCCCGCCAAGTTTCTTACCGGTTCTTCTCGGTGTCAGTGGTGTAGGGTTACAATCGGTAGTAGTTTAATTTTATGAGTAACTTAGATTATTTAAAAGAGTTTGTTGCTAACCCAATTTGAATAAGGAATCATTTGACTTTGACATTCATTGCTGAATAAGCAACCCTAAAACATAAATGTAAAATAAAAAGTTACCTGCGCATTTTCAATCCGACTGATTGAATATTGTCAAAATATGAATAATTCAAGTAATTATAACACAATGAAGAGTAACAAGTTAACACTATACCGCGGTAAATGTGGCACTAATAACTTGCATGCAGGAAAAAGCTAATTCATTATCTAAAGGAGGAAAAACCTATTTCTGTTAACTTTACGCGGTCCAGAAATCTTTATAAATATACTTTTTAGTACAGATGGTGCCTTTATTAGGCTGTAGTGTGACAAGTGTGTAATTTTACGTCAGGTCCAAAACTTCGGAGGGCCATCTGCACTAAAAAACGTCGTACGAGACACGTGCAGAAACGAAATTCGTAACTCGTTTCGAATTTCATGTTTTTCGTACTTGTGTTGTAATGTACAATACTTACTATAATCGCCTCCGTACTACGTAGCCTAGTCGGATGATATAAGATATAACTTAATGCAAAACAAATTTGAAGGAAATAGTTACATAATTAATCAAATAACTCGGCGAAGTAGTGTTTTATGACAAAGGCATAGAAAACTATTTGCTAAAAGATGTTTTTTACGAAATAATTGGTTCTGCCTCTGAACCGGCGATTCATTCCTTCAGAAGCCTAGTAAGTCAATCCCGAGATATTCGTTTATAATGTATTTCACAATAGTGATTTACGTATACCCTTGGCAATGATCCGATTTGAGGTGTTTTATGGATTCCTAGAGTTCGAATAAAGCGTCATCGCCTCCTTTAAAGCATACGTCATACTGTCGCTGCGAAAATATAATGACCAAAGAATTTTATGAATACGAGTAGTAAAATTCAATTAGCTAGTCAGCGTGTGATCGGTATCTTTGCACCGGGGACGACTTGCGGTGTCTTTTCGACTAGTTTTAAGTGTTTTGATGATTTGTTTATTCAATAAATAAATATGATTTTTGATTAAAGAAAATTAGCTAGTGGTTTGTGGTGTGTTATTCTCTTCAACACTACAATAGTCAAAAAAATGTTGTTTTGGTATAATTATGACTACATATAGCAGAGAGGTAAAAATTTGCCGTCTAATAGTCAACCGTTTGAAAATTATACAATTAGGCGTGAGCTTCAACTGGTAAAATTTCTAAGTGCTATGGCGTTTCAATATTATGTGTCGTCCCTGTTAAATCTCAAAAGAAATAATTTGCGGTGTCTTGGTGCTTTTAACACGCTTTTATTAGCTTCACTTGTAAGAAAATCTTGGAATCTTAATTTTCCCCACTTCCCGGTATTCTATTAGGATGAAAATTTGCACACGCTCTGAGTTCTGATGACAATACATGACTACAAGAAACGCCATTACAAATACAATATGGCGGCCTCCCAAAATGACGGACCAGCTGTTTGAAATCCAGGCCCATGATATGGATATCAAATGAAAGGATTTTCTGTCAGGAATACGAAAAGTGTTTGAGCTAACTGGCTAAAAATTGGCTAGAGCTTGCTCGGCGAGCATGCTGGCTACTCACTTCCAGTACTCGCCGGCCATCTTGTACAGGCGGGAGGGCAGGTGCTCGCGGCTCGGGTCGCGGTCGAGCAGGGAGCTCGCGTCGGCTAGAGCTTGCTCGGCGAGCATGCTGGCTACTCACTTCCAGTACTCGCCGGCCATCTTGTACAGGCGGGAGGGCAGGTGGTCGCGGCTCGGGTCGCGGTCGAGCAGGGAGCTCGCGTCGGCTAGAGCTTGCTCGGCGAGCATGCTGGCTACTCACTTCCAGTACTCGCCGGCCATCTTGTACAGGCGGGAGGGCAGGTGGTCGCGGCTCGGGTCGCGGTCGAGCAGGGAGCTCGCGTCGGCTAGAGCTTGTTCGGCGAACGAGCTGTCCGTCGAGCATGCGCTGTGCGCGGGGCTGCTGAATCGCGTCGACCTGGGGATTAACAAGGAAATTAAGTATATGTTTGGAATTATTACTATTTTGGCAGCGCTTAGCCGGTCAGTCATTTTCCATCAGTCCCAAGACACAGGGTTCAAATTAGCTTGGCATCAAGCAACAGACAATAATACTAGAATTAGCGTTCAGCGTGTAACCAATGCTCTGGTACTTTGTTGAATAGAGTATTTAGGCTGGATTTAGAGGACATAAGTATGGTCTAAGGAAACTAATTGGTTATTTTCCAACACGTATCATCTCCAAATACAGTAAAAGTACTCGTACTATTGACCCTTCGAGTCCTAATCATTTAAAGTTCAGAAAGCAATCGAGCACAGAGGTTTTCTAGAAATGAACACTGACATATACGTCATTACAGGGGCAAAAAGCATCAATTCGAGCGCAGGACGCCTGACATCGTATGATGTCGCCGGGCTCCAGAGGTATTTTACCGCCGATATCATATGATGTCGCTGGGATTCGAAGGGTTAAAGGAATGTGTTATTAAAATATCCATCAGCACTTAATGGGTATTTGTTGACGGATTGAATTGAAAGATAGTTCTGAAGTAGTTTTGTCAAAGTACAGAGTTTGTAAGTAAGATTTGTCGGAAATAGTGTGACAGAAAATATTCAAGAATAACGCCCTGAATTTGGAATTACATTTGAATCTTGAAACTTGAAAGTGAATGAATGAAAAACATTTTGTTAGTAGATCATAGGAAAATCTAAATATCAATTTGAATAGCCGATTCAGGTTTAGCAAAAAGACACAACGGAAATGTTATTATAATTAAATCATTTTCGACCTTGAGTATGTAAATTAAACAGTAGCTACATTTGCTACAGCGTCCATAAATTTGACAGCTAAGACCGCCGTGACCCGCTACTACGATTTACGTCAGAATGCACCGTAAATATACCCGTGGGTAAATTTGGCAGCGGGCCAGCGTGGGTACACCGGCTCCATTAAACAATCTTCACACGGTAAACACGCGTATTTAGAAAATTTAGTATCGCTATGCGCTACCTGAAGGTCTTCGTGAACGTCGAGAATTCAAAGATTACGAAGTAACTATCTTAGTCACTCCAGTTAGATATACTTCAATTGCACTGACAAAGATAGTTGGGCTGGGCCATTGTTTTCTTTGTGGCCATCACGTTTTTTGTAACATAGGTATTTTTTTTTATACGATTTGTACTCAGAATCGTGAGCTCCTTCGATCCTAATAGGAGAAAAATGTTGTCCCAAAATGTACGTACATTTTTCGAACTTTCCATTCCATTACCGCCATACAAAATATATGAAAAAATAGTAACGGAATGGAAAAAATCCTGGGACAAACAAATTTTCTATCAGGATCGAAAGAGCTCGCGATTTCAAATAATCATATGAAAAGCTCCAAATACAAAAAAATGGCCCAGTTGTTATGATTGTTGATATTCCCGGTAGTGTTCTAAATACCAATGTTACCTATTAAGTGACGTTACTTACCTAAATTCTGAACGATTCTTACGTCATCAGCCTATCTCAGTCCGCTGCTGGACGTAAGCCTCCCCTATTAACTATACGATAGACGCATTAGGAGGTAAATGCCCATAATCGCCACGCTGAGCAAGCGGATTGGCGATCGCAGTAATGTGTCCACTATGACGACGCTGCTGCCCATCATCAATCTTCTATTAAAGAATGGTCAGTGATAGTCCAATCCCTTAGTCCACTCTTACGGCAACCACGGGAAGAGTTGGGGTAGTGACAAATGTATTCTTACTAACCGATTCTTAGTTGCATTCAGAATAGGGATGATGACTGTAGTTAAAATAAATTATTTAACATTATGCACGACATAATACACGAAGAAATTATTACTAAGATGTATATTGCAGTAATTTTTGTACTTCTATTTAATAAATTGAAAAGAACTTAAAAGAGTAGGTCATTTGGCAGTACTCAAACGTGACGTCACTTTTGAGTATTTCATATAAAAAATTCCATAGTGGTGATCGTTTTGATAGTTCGAAAAAAGATGCTGATTTGACTTGCCAGTCATCATGCCTATTATGGTTACTCGATGAGGAGATTGCTTATTGTCACACGCGATTGCCTCGCGACTCTGTGCTCTCGGCAGCTCTGTGAGCGAGGATCTGGCTATCGAGTAACACTTACCGGTCGACGGAGGAGTTGGCGTTAATGGGGCTGAGCGTGAGGTCCGCCAGCGTGTGGTACCGGCTGGTCGTGGACACGCGCTCATATTGACTGTTCACCTCGTTCTGCGGACAAAAACAATAATATTGTAACCGTAAAAGAGCATAGGTAACCCATACAAATGGCCGGCAATGGAACTAGAGATCTCGATGGTATGTAGATTAACCCTTTACCTACGGGTGTCAACCAGAGTTGCCACCACTGTCAAATTAAAGTTATACTTATGTAATGGTGTCAAGTCAAACAATTTAATGGCAAATATTATGGCCCCGTAGGTAAAGGGTTAACATTTTGACCGTCAGACGTCGAAGGAATATGCTGAAATAAATTGAACTTTACGGCGTCCCGCGTAAGTTCTTACTACATTGGCATAGCTGTCGGCCAGTGCCGTCGTGTTCCGTACAATGTTGATTTTTTTTAGTTTATTTAAATTACAAACAACAGAAGGGCATTTCTACGAGCGTTTCACCGCCGCGGCTTCGGTGGCAACCTTATCACACGAATCCCGTGAGAGATGCAAGAACTTTTGGATATATTGGTAGAAATAGTTGACGACTACCAAGATATCAAAAAAAATGATATACCCACGGTAATATTGTAGGCACCGAATTCACGGCGGTTGAAACGCTCCGAGAAATGCCCAGAAGTTACTAATAGTAATAAAAATACGTCACATACAAAGTCAACTCCAGGCATGTAAATAAATGTAACAATATCCAAACACGAAGCCACACCCACGACATTCGGTTCCGTGCCATTGTAGTAGCACTGCGGTCGTTTAGCTTACCATAAATCAAGTTAATCCAATTTGGACGAAAATGGGCGCATTCAACCTACTAGTAACGATTTTACGCTGTCATACAGTGATCCAATTTGAATTCTGGATTAGATTGTGTACCTATTTAAAATGTGAAGATACGATTTGATGGGTGGCTATTTCATACAGAAGTTTACGCGTCTAAAATATAGGTACAAATGAAGCTCTTTCAGAGCTATGTATACGCTACCTTAATGTTAAGGTAAAGAGAGGTTACTATATTCTTAGTGAAATCTAGTGCATCCTTGACGATATTATCAGGAAATCAGGTAATTCTCGCGAGCGTTTCAACCACCTAATTTTATGGTCGCATAAAAACAACGTTTCTTTACATTTCGATGGTATTTTTGGTAGTAGTTGTCGGGACCGGCTGAAAGAGTATGTTATTTTAATATGATGTATTATTATACTGTTTTGAAAAAATAAGTCCACCTGAGTTTCTTACTGGTTCTTCTCAGGAACGGTGTAGGTTTAGAACCAGTAGTAGATTTTTTTCTCTCTTGATAATGTCAGACGATTCGAAAATGCTTATTAATACCTAAAGAATAGGTTGACTTTGACTTTGAGCACAGACAATAACATTAGCCAGTGAATTTTGAATAAATAGTGTAGGAAATTAGTCTGTTGAGAAAAATTCGAGAAGGGAGCTTATTCTAGGACGGATTGTTCATGTCTGTCACATAAGAACAGCGGGTTCAACTTATTTGTCTCGTCACCCTAATGACACCTTCGTTGGTTTTGACGAAACACCAAAGACAGAGACTAGTAGTACTAGTACTAGTAGGGTAGTTGCCCAGATAATTCAAAGTCAAATAATTCTTTATTCAAATTGGAATAGCAACAAACTCTTTTGAATCGTCTGAATCGTTCGAATTCGATTAAACTTCCAAGAAGATGCTGCCTAAGATTGTTGCTGCTAGTAAGCGACAAAGACCCTTTTCACATACATACAAGTGATGCCCAAATCAAATTAACTACTTAATCCAATCAGGCGATTAAAATAAAACCCGGAGCGAGCGAGTAGCATTAAGTGTACAACCGGAAGCAGCCAATCAACTTAACGGGTGCTACCGGAATTCAGACTCGTGCGCGATTTAATCTCATTAACTGATTATTAATCTTCTCAACTGATCAGTCATAAGTCATAATAAAATATACCAGTCAGTAGAATCTAAAAAATGTAAACAAATATGGCTGCATTGACTGTCCATAGCATTTGATGTCTTTGACACATATCCGGAAACACGTTATGTCGTTCACAGATATATTTTTACGTGAATACTAATAAATATCAATAATTTAACTAAAAATGTATGTGAATGCAAGGTTTAAGGTTTTAAATTCGTCATAAAACTAAGATTGTGTTCTAAAAGTGCGTGATTATGGAATAATGCAATACAAGTTAAAAATGAAATAAAACTATGAAAACCATAGATATATGAAAGAGAGAGATTTGTAACGAAGCGAAATTGTAATGAGTCTCGGTGTCTCCGAGGTCGGGCCTTTGCCACGCTGTCATTGGCTAAAGCGCGGAGTGGGGCTACCATACGACGCGGCACTAGAGAGGAGGCTACGTCGATAAATTATTAGATATTTGATAAGGCCGGAATATTAAGAAAAACATTAAAATCGATATATCATTCAATAAGAAAGAAATATAGTCTAAAATATTGCATTGAACTATGTGTCTAATCTTTATAAACATATATTTGAATATGATGAACGAAGCAATTTATTAAAGACATTATCTGATTTGTTGCTGGGAATCAAATGAACAAATAATGATTTAGACGGGTGTACCTACCCTTAATAAAGATGATGTTATCTTCCGTTTCCGCGATGGTCACATATTTAAATAAAACAATTTCAACTTTTGACAACGGTTATTGTAAGAGGCTCAAAATAATGAATATACGCGATATAATCCTTTTATATTGTTTTACCTTTATAAGGATAAGATATTGATACAAAGGTCAAAATATGTAAGAAAAATTGAATATGATCAAATACATCAACAATTTATCGACGACGTTTATTTAATTTAATATCGGCACGGTCAGTCGCACCTCTAGCAAGGCTCGGAACCGGTTTAAAAAATACCGGTAAATAGCGGTTTATTTGGGTTTTACTCCGAGCTATAAGGAGAACGCGAACGTTTTAAGAACGTAACTATAAACCTCAATAAACCGGTTTAATCCACGATGGCTGGCGGGCGGCGGTAGGTACCTACGCCGCGCCGTTGCGCCGCGTAAACGAAGACATGCAGAGACTTGTTTTCTTAGTAGAGAAAGCGCCCGTGCATTTGTGCGGTCGATATTTGATCTGCGTGGTGAATTTTAATCGCGTTATTCCTTAATAACTAGTGTCCGACCGAAACATGTTTTTTAGTACAGATGGTGTACTTTTTAGGCTCTAGTGCGAGAAGTGGGTCATTTTACGTCAAGTCCAAAACTTCGGAGAGCCATCTGTACTAAAAAACGTCGTACGAGACACGTGCAAAAACGAAATTCGTAACTCGTGTCGATTTAAAACACTCCCTATCGGTCGTGTTTTAAAACATCGCCACTCGTTTTGAATTTCATGTTTTTCGCACTTGTGTTGTAATGTACTATATTTGCCGAAACAGAAACCGAAACCGAAGGTTCGGTTTTGATTATAGTTTCGGCCGAGACCGAAACTATAATTTTATAAATGTGATTAACCTGTATAAATAAACCTTTTATAAATGTGATTAAAAGGTCGAATATAATGACAACAGATATTTCTTTTAGATATATGAATAATTTTAGAATCATAACTAACGTGAGACTCAAACATATAAAAATATTATCGAACCGGGTTACTGACGTACTCAAGTCGATGATTGCTCGACATGTTTCGACCCATTAAAAGAGTCCTCGTCCGGAACACCCTCGGCCAAAACCCGACGCGTACTGCGGGCCTGCGCCCTGCTAGAATGGGTACTGGCCGCGGGCGGTGGTGGCGAGGGCGATGCAACGAAAGATCTACCTTCAGTGTTACAGTGTTTTGTCATAAAGGGGGTTGCACGCAACATTCACTATTTCACTTGCTAATAACGGGGCGTCTACACTGTCCGTTGACGTAATACCCAAAACCGTTTTTCAACCAGGTGGCACTGTCCAACCACCACCACGATAAAAATTGGTATGGTGACATATTTCGATAGCGTCCCGTATTTTACGCGATACTATAAACTTTTCTCTCGCAAGTACGGTTACCTTATCGACGTATTGGATTCGGATTCGACGCACTACATCAGATTCGATAGGAGTACCTCTAATGGGTCGAAACATGTCGGGCAATCATCGACTTAAATACGTGAGTGGTTACTCGGTTCGATAATATTTTAATATATATGAATAATGCAACATATCGCTTGTCCAATATTACATGGTTCTACGTTTTGACTAACGTAATGCGGAATGAAATCTTGACCAAGTTAAACGTAATATTAAATAAATAATAACATATCATTATTATTCTCTTAAACATTCACGTCTCTCAATAGCGATTTTAACAAGGATTCATGCAAGATAAAAACTCCTTGAATCCATAGTGTAAAATTTCAGTTTTATGGTACTTTATCCTATATCGGTAGGAATACTTTTTAAACAAACATCCTTTGCTCATTATATTTGATATCTATCCTTTTTTTTGGGGGGGGGGGGGAGAAATGCTTTACGCATACCGCTCGGGTGCGGGAGGGGACCCGATCGGTTATGTGGGACTCCCGTTAGGCTAATGAGGTTTACGGTATAAACCACCCACTAAAAATCCCCCCCATATGCCACCTTGTCGCCTTTTTGGCGCGGTTACGAGAACGCTCTCGCTTACATTCGCAACCCCGCCGGCGGCAGCTGCTTGCCGGCAGCTCCTTCGTGGGTGTCCAAAGACCCTCCACGCTGGGCGCGCCAGTCCTATGATGCATTGTGGCGGACCCTCCCGAGACCGCCACAAGGAGACCGTAGGTGCCGGAAGATTTCCCGGCACCCGGCGGCATATCAGGGTGCTTAGACAAGTTGCCAATCGCTAGCGCTTCATCGTGAATCGCAGCTAACTGTCTTTGTTGCACTAATAAGAAAGAGTGACAGAGAGGAAAAACTACGATACGCTACTAAGCGCTATCGATTGGCAACTTGGCTAAGCATTAAAGCATCCTGGTCTGTGGTTATGCCGCCGACCACTCTTCGGCTGCAGAGGATAGGGCGAGCGGCAACGACAACACCGACACTCCTCTTCCTTTGCAGCCGTTACGGCGGAACGGCCCCGCCAAGGTCGCAGGGGCTAGGCAGAGTGGCGCTCCGTAATACCATCACGTCTCTCCCCCTGCGATCCCACCTCGGCCGCAGAGGATAGGGAGAGCGGCAACGACAACACCGACACTCCTCTTCCTCTGCGGTCTACCTCCACGCGTCCTAAGCGGGCTCGGTGATCGCACTTGGAGCGTCCTCCTCGGGCCAGCCGGCAGCCCAAAACTGCCCCGGGTGCCTCTTCGCTTCACGGTGGGTGACCACGGTTACTGAGCCCCTCCACCACGACTAGGTGGGCACCCCACGGGGGGTTTGATATCTATCCTAGTCCAAGTCCATTCGGATTGGTACTCTGGCAAAAATATTTACTAATGCAAAAATGTTTAATTAAAGTTACCTATAATTCGTTCACTGTGATATCCGCTACAACTGCAAAAGTAGTGTTTTTTACACTTTTTGACCAAATGACGATGTCACATTTTCATAATTGTTTATATTTATTTTCGGTGTTGGTAGGCTTTCCGCTTTGTTAAAGTTTCGTGATGCCATGCTTTATGGATATTTTTAACGATTTTGTTGTTGTAATTGGATGTGTTCGATTCTGTGATTCAGTGTAACGTAATTTCTTTTATTCGAGCTATCTCAGAAAAGTGGCATTAGCCAAAATGCTACATCACACTAGGGCATTTAATATTATTTATTGAAAAGCGTTTCAAATCTTGCCTACTTCTGGAAATTCTGAATTATTGTCGATTTAGGCCATATATACAGCGTGTGTATTTGATACGGGCGAATATTTTAGTGGCGATTACTATCGGACCTAGGGAACCTATTTACATAAATTTATTTTAGAAATTAAGGTATTTTTTTCTTCATACAAAATAATTGAGCCCGCAATGTATTGCATCCACTGGTAGCCACATTACTTAAAGTAGACATAAGTATCTAAACGTCATACGAGTCTCATGTCAGTTGGCCGGCATACATTGCTGCTGGGTTGCACTTTAGAAAAATTATTACACCTAATCAACAACAAAATTTAACGAAATGGTTATCTTATACGACTCGTAGGATCAGATATTATAGCTGGATTAATTATTCGCCCGTATCAAATACCCACGCTGTATAATATCAAATGTGTCCTATGGAAAATACATGCAGTTTCGCGACATTGCTCGACTTGATTGGCCATAATTTCTATAAAGAAAGATGCAAAAATCCCCAATTAATTATCAAATGTATACGTATGAATGTAGGATTTTTTTTTAAGTCTGATCCAATTTCATTCTGCATGCGTTATATCTTGTGGAAAATTTGCTTATTGTTGTCTACGCTGGATGCAGGTCGAATCTAACCGGTACATGTGGAGGTCCAGAGGGGAGGCCTATGTTCAGCAGTGGACGTCTTATGGCTGAGATGATGATGTTGTCTATAGGCCACACACACACTTCTACAATTATTCTATAATTCTACAATTATTAGCTTAAAGTTCTACAATTATTATCAATACAATTATTTTCAATTATCGAAAAAATTAAATGAATAATGAAGTATACGTTCGTATTCATAATGAAACCAGCTTGATCGAAACAATACTTATATGTAAAAATCCCTATTAAAATTTACATACTACAAAATTTTATCAAATCAACAATTAAAACAAAATTACGTTATACGTCAATACTGAAAAAATGCTTTACTCGTAAATTATTCATTCACCCATAATTTTATTATATTGTCCTATTACTGCAAATACCTGTTGTCAATCATCGCCTACAGAAGAGGGAAGATGTTGGGACACCAAATATACGACACGACGAATTAAGACCATAATAGAAGGAAAAGTAGAGGGGAAGAGGAAAAGAGGACGGCCGAGAAGGGCGTACATGGACCGAAGTGAAAGAAAAAGTAGACGTCGTGTCGTATCAGAGTCTAAAAGAAAAGGCACTGGAAAGCACCATATGGAAATTGCTTCACAGACAAGAGCCCTACTCTTAAGTTTATGATCACAAATACCCGCTATGAATTTTATTATTATGGTAATAAAATTGATTCTGCCAAAGCCTAATTTGTACACATAGCTGGTATTTTTATCATAGATACCAAGTATTATTACTATTCGTTAAAAACTTGAAACATGCACGTAACTAAGACAAATTCTAAAGTCGTTTAAAGAAATAAATAAACTTCCGCAGTTACAACCTCAATATACTTCAATAAAAGAACCAATATATCTGTCAATCTATTTTTTAATTGTGAAAATACGCGTTAAGAATTACACTATTCCGGGTCCCGACGTAAACCGAACGCGACCCAAAAGTACGATGTTTATAGATTCGATTCAGCCGAAAGGTTCGGCAGTTTTTTCCGAAACCGAACCTTCGGCCGAAACACGATTTTTAAGCCAAAACCGGCCGAAACCGAAACTTCTTCTTCAGTAAAAAATGGTTGCCTATGTACGTCTGTAACAAGTATAATTATATGCATTGAACTATAAGTGGTATGTACTTATTTAATTAATCTACAATTTAAATAATTCATTTTTTGTTAGAAATATTAGGCTTACTAGATAGTTAAAGTACAATTGATAAATAAAACAACTTTATTTTATTAAAAAGATAAAAGGGTGATTGTATAATACTTTCTATTGATGTATTAATATAATGTATATATAACGTCACATATAATCTCACTTTTATGTATTTAATTGCAACAAAATTAGTTACCCATTATACTCGTATATTTTTTAACGCTCCAAGTTATTGTTGCACTGAACCGAATTAGGTACACGTCCTTCCCGCAGTAGATGTTTCGATACAAATCCAGAACCAAATGTATCAGCGTTTGTTTGGCCTTGAATAAACCGGTTTATAAAGTTCTGAACAGGTTAATCGAACAAGAACATTATGTAACGTTCCCCTGAAAACCGGTTAAAATAAACCGGTTTGACGAACGAAACCGAAAAGAAAAGGTTTTTCGCCAAGTACATGATAACGGTTTGAAAATTTAACCGGTATCCGAGCCTTGACCTCTAGTTCGCGGCCTGCTCGCAGCGGCCGTACCAAGAAATGATAGTACGGTTGTGAATATCGCTAGAAATTCGATACATTGCACGGTCGCTAACCAAATTGCAACTTGCTTGCTATTCTAAGCCGTCAATGTAAAACGCACGTACAATTTGTCACTGAATAGTTCAACGAATTGGTACGCCCAAGACAAATCATTATGACATTTATGTCAGCGGTTTGTTGTTATATATTATTTGTAAAAATACGTGGTTTTGTCAAGTAATAACTAAAAAAATCAATACTTACATGTGGTACGTGACTCTATACTCCTTGAAATGTTTATTTACACTTCTATTTTTACAAGAAATAACGGCACAATTCGGCATTTTGCGGATATGTCCGAGCTCATTCTGTAGTCGCGGGTAAGTTGCGACTGGCTCATAGGGCGCGCATCTGTCACACTTATAAAGGCCAATGGGCCATAACGCTGCGACATGTTCCATGCCTTCGTTAGCTATCTATACTGATCTGTGATGAAAACGGATAAACTCGCGTATATTAACTAATTTTAATTTCATTCCATTGTCAGTCATCCGCAGACCACGAACTCTGTAAAGTGTTTGAAACGTCGGAATGAAGTTAAAATTAGTTAATATACGCGAGTTTATCCGTTTTCATAGTTTTATTTCATGTGTAATCCTCGCGGTAACCGAAGAAATATTACAATACAAGTTTTTAGGTTAGTTTCCATTTTTTTTATTCTACTGACGCATGGTATAAATATTGTACTTCGTATTGAAGTAGGTAACTATGTAAGGCAAAGTGGGGTAAGATGGAACGGTTTTTTAATGAGGTAAGACTAAAAGCTACCCGTATTCGCTGTGCCAGAAGGACAACTTTTTGTAAAACCCTTATTAAAAAAACCGTTTCATCTTACCCCACATTACAATTTATTTGCAATTGACTCTTTAAAAAATATAAATTTTTACCTAGAAACTTTTTTCCATACACCGAAGGGACCCTGCTTGCAGCGACCAAAAGTGCTCGAGCACGTACGGCCCGAAACGTCAGCTAGCCTAAACTTCTTGCTACCGGTCATCGCCTCACACTTCAGTCCATGACATCATGCTGCGCGAGAATCCAGTGCTAATTGAACCGTGCTGTACAGCACTGACTCATTGTTGTGGGGCCATAGAAATGGAGTGCGGCGGTGTAGGAACTTATATAACTTATATTACAATGCGTTCACAGGTTTCAGAGCTAAATTATGTTGAGCACCGGTCGACGCAGCGTGGGAATACTGGGAATGTCGATGACCTGGTTATAAGATGGACCGATGACCTGTGGACGGCGCACGTCTATCGGCTGAGCTGAGAATGATGAACAATGAATAGTGGTAAGTGGTATGATACACGAGTCATACTTAAAAATGTCAATGGTTTAATTTAAGTTATTTAAGTCAGAATTTGTAGAAGGTTTGCAGCGCCACTTTGTCAGATCTATATAGCTTTAGTTTAATTGTTCCTCTCCCTGGGTGCCCTGAAAATCCACGTCATGTCATGACTGAGAATTTTAGTCATCGGCATATGCTGAGCGGCATCCATTTTGGTGTAAATGTGGTTTAGAATATGATGTTATTAGGTTATGAATTTATGATCATTATTTTTCCCCAAATTAACTTTTTTTCTAGCCATCTATGTTGCCTCTCTGTCACACTTACTAACGAATAACAGACAGGCAGTCTCATACTCGTACTCTAAAAGCCAGACGACATCTGCCCGCCTGAGTCTGCTTGGCTACCAAAACGCCTGTTCTATGGCTCCAAACTAGTAGTTCGGCTACTTTGGTTGGTCGACGACGGTTGTACGAAATCGGGGCGGAAGTTGATAATAACCTATCACGGAAGATAATAATAGTCACCATAAATACATAATAACTATCCTTTATACGATAAATGTTATCAATAGCGATGATAGTGCGAACTAGATAAGTACATCGATATATCGTTCGAACAAGACATATCCGATACGAAAATTCAGTATCGGATATGTCTTGGACTAATCTACAATTTTACATATGAATTAGACATTGAATACCTACTAAGAATAAGTCAGACTTATACAATTTATTACAATGGACTATGGGTCAGAATGCTTCAGAATTCAGGACGTACTACAGTACAGAGTCTACAGA
>JALPQI010022491.1:0-17373 GCA_025490895.1 Thaumatotibia leucotreta
GGACTATCCTGAGAATAACACAGTGGTTCAGTGTAAGTGGGTGTTCAAAAAGAAAGTGGACTTAGAAAATAAAGTGAGATATCGTGCGCGTTTAGTTGCAAAGGGCTTCACCCAAAAGGAAGGTGTCGACTTCCATGAAACATTTTCACCGGTGCTTAGATATTCTACGCTAAGACTTTTATTTGCTCTTGCTGTAAAACTAGATTTAGATATTAGTCACTTGGATGTAACTACTGCTTTTTTAAATGGTTATTTAAATGAGACTGTGTATATGACTCAACCTGTGACCCCTGACTGCAGCAATAATTATAATAAAGTTTTAAAATTAAAAAGGGCGATATATGGCCTTAAGCAGTCGTCTAGGGCTTGGTATCAAAGAGTAGAGGAGTATTTGCATAGTCTAGGATATGTCAAATCTAAATTTGAGCCATGTTTGTTTACCAAGTTTGAAGGAGGTGTTAAAATTATCATAGCTCTGTTTGTAGATGACTTTTTTGTTTTCTCCAACAGTAAATCGGCAACTAATCAGTTAGTGCATGAGCTTAGTGCTAATTTTAAGATCAAAAACTTGGGACAGTTGAAACAATGTTTGGGAATGAGGGTCAAGGTCACAAAGGGTATGATTACAGTTGATCAAGAGCAGTATGTAACTGAATTACTTCATAAATTCAATATGACTGATAGTAAATTAGCTGAAACTCCTATGGAAGTTAATTTACAGTGTGAAAAGTCTGAAAATGTTTGTAGAGATAAGAAATATCCTTATCAACAATTGTTAGGCAGTTTAATGTACCTGTCAGTATTAACCAGACCGGATATTTCATATAGTGTAAGTTATTTAAGTCAATTCAATAATTGTCATGATGAAAGTCATTGGAAACATGCCAAAAGGATTTTGAAATATTTACATAAAACTAAGAATTTTGGTCTTGTGTATAAAAAGGATGATTCTCATCTTGAATGTTTTGTTGATGCTGACTGGGGGTCAGATGTCAATGACCGCCGGTCATACTCTGGATTTTGTTTCACATTATCAAATAGTGTGGTATCTTATGAGTGTAGAAAACAGAGAACTGTTTCGCTTTCAAGCACTGAGTCAGAATTTGTAGCTATGTCTGAAGCGTGCAAAGAGGCTATCTATTTAAAAAACCTTATTACTGAGATTTTAGGTAACTGTGATACTATTGTGTTATACAATGATAGCCAAAGCGCGCAAAAATTAGCTATAAATCCAATGTTTCACAGACGGTCAAAACATATTGACATTCGTTGTCATTTTGTCCGTGAAGCAGTGGCTAATAATTATGTTAAAATTAAGTACATGCCAACAGCTGATATGCCAGCAGATGTTTTGACAAAAAGTTTGTGTGCTGTAAAACATCATAAATTTGTTAAATTATTAGGCGTAACAGCTGTCTAGTAGACATAAGCTTATTTTTTGATTTTGTTAGGTGGTGGTGTTAAAAATATAACAAAATCAATCTGCATTATATGCATTTCTGTACCAGTGCTGCCATCTGTTAGTAGTTAAGCTACAACTATGTATAGCGGTAGGTACTTTGAAAACTAAATAAATTAGTCTGTTTGTAACTGTCAACACGAGTTTTAATACAATCATTTTAACTAAAAAAATATAGAGACGACATAATATACAGAATGTAAATATAATATGGGCAAATCTCGAGATTCTGAAACAGTTCGTTAGACTTCTTACTTTTACCCTTATCATATATAATTGATACACGATCACTCATCGATCAAATTGTTGCCATAGCTATAGGTTTGTAGCTAAATTATTGCGAGTATTTATTATTTACATATTAATCAACCTTTCATGTTTATAAAAACCTCCTACTGTTTAGTTAAGCCTCAATTTATTCGGTTTTAATACATAATTATATTCCTTTGTGTAGCCATACGAATGCCGAGTTTGCGTCGGTAAATATTTACGCGAATCTTGTTTTGTGTAACTTTATACATCATGTTTGAACGATTTCTGAATTTGAGGCTCAAATTTCCAGATGTCTACCTGACGATATTTTGGGTAACATTTGTTTCTGTAAATAAATAAAACCGTACTTACCATGAGTAGCAACGTACAAGTTGCAGAACATTCTCAAAATTGCGGGAATATACTAGAAAGGGGTTTGGGTATTTTTGTATGGACTAGTGGCGTCATTTTTTTTTCAGCGGCCATCGTTTATGTTACTACTATTTTGTAGTGCTACCTTAGACTAGCTTATTTACAAAATAAGTTTTGCCGTAAGTAATATCGGAGCCAAGATATGGCCCTTCAAACAATGTTATTGGACCAGTGAATATACCTAACTAAGACAGGTTTAGGAGGCAGCTTAGATGACTACAGGATTATTTAACTCTATAATACTACTAACAAAGTTACAAGGATATTGCCCTTAGAGTATAATAGTTAATTTAACCGACTTAAAAAAAGAAGATCTTAGGTATATGAAAATGCAACTGTATTTTCTTATGCGATTTCTATGCTCTCTGTTTAGTGAACATTAAAAATGTTGCAAAATGGTTTCAATAGACGGTTCACCCTCTGACAACACCATAAGGAAACACAGGTGTGATGCACACATGCAAAAGGTTTTGACATATTTCCAAGTAGGAAATGTACCTAATTAGATTAGTTTTTAGATTGGAATTGTTACTAATGCTTTCTTATGTATACAACACAACATATGTGACATTATTTGGGATAAGGGGCCTTATTGTCGATGGCTCTTACGTCTGGTGACGTCGTATTTGTATACAAACATGGCTCATAACGCCGTAAGCGCCAATGACAATAACATCCCTTTTCCCAGATAACGTCATTTGTAATTTTTAGTATTACGTTGAATTACTTTTTTACACATTTTCTGGCTCGTCGTAAACGTCATTCTCAATATTATCTTGGCGAATCACTCTCTCTAAAAACTGTGCCGGGGGATAAAGATGTTCTTGATACCTACCCCATCCCAAGAACCATATAATCGACATTACATGTGAGCAACAGCCTAAGGTCCTCTTCCCAACAACACATGAATAATAATGTCCTAATATTGCCTTTGGGCCTTGTAATCCACCATCTACAGCAACATAAACAAAATACTATCTCTAAATAATCATTGACCGAAAAAGAACCTTATGTCCAAGGTTACCTTATGAGTTAAGTTAGGTTTTACGTGGCATACACAATAGTAGTTTTAACTCATTCCGATGCATATCAAAAATAAATATGAGTCTTTACTATAAAACTTTAAAGTATGATATCTCGGCTCCGATATAATTTGGTTATATGCACTCCATAATAAAATAAGTTTATTTTAAATTGCTCTTTTCAAATTTACCACTTTCATGAGTGGCCGCCAAAATTTAAAAACGACGCCAACTTTACCCAAACCCCTTTCCAAGAAAATTTCCAATGAGATTGTTTTCATGTGAGAACTTATAAAAAAATGTTATGAAGAATATTGTATTTCACAATTGAGTAAATAAAGCATAAATTATACCTTATAACGCATGTATATATGTCGTAGGATGATTTGATACTTTGAATCTTCGCGAAAATCATAGGGGTTTTGCAATCTAACCTAACCTAACCTAACCTATTATCCGCGTTTTCGCAAAACCCCTAGGAATTTTCGCGAAGATTCGAAGTATCAAATCATCCTACGATATATACAACGGTTTAGGGCCTGTTCACACTAGCGATTCACTTGAGCGATTTGAAAGCGATTTCAAGATAAAAATTGCACGTGGCGAAATCGCGGCGATTTTGCCTAAATAAAAAACTTGCTCGCAAATCGTAAGTGTGTACAGAGCCTTAGGCATGATTAGATTGCTTTTAAAATTTAAACTGCCGAGAACATTCCCTATAGAAGTTTCGCCACTTATGGAACTTCTCCTCGGTACATTGCTAGTTGGGGGCGGGAGGTTAAAGGCTTAGCTACACCGGATACGTGTACAGCACGTGCGTGTGCAGTGTGCGTGACGTCGGCGTTGTAGCATTAGTAAATGTCATATAATGTACCAAAATTGCAGCTTTGCAACACGACTTGCGATTTGTATGAAAAACTTAGATAGCGGGCCTCCTGCCTTTTGAATTTCGCGTTTTTATTTTCAATTACAAAGTTCACTGACCTGATTTTACCCTAAAATTAATAGTACATTACTGCAGATGCCGGGAAAGATGGGCTTACCGGCTGAGTAGGTATGAACAGTGATACGAAGCCGGTAAGCCAATTTCACGGCGAGGCATGTATAGTGATTTTCCCAAACATATGCAATGAAATAATAAATACGACAATCAAAAAAAGAGAATTTAGCTATTTAGCCTGTTCATGAAAACCGACGCCATGTTTTAAAAAATATTACTTACCGGCCTAGGCCGTTAAATTCGTATGAAAATCCTTTACTATTATCTCGAGGTCATCCGTCTGCAACGTCATACTTTAAAGCCTATTATTACGAACATAATGACAACATTAAATTTCATTGCATGTGTGAGAAAAGACTAATAAGTGCGCTATAAGGTCATTAATGCATGTTTTTCGTGGCATAATTAGGTGAGGCGACTTTTATCTAGTTTACAAAAAATATGATATCAAAAAACGTATTTTTTACACGACTGCCAAAAGGAGAGTATATGTGTTCAGCCCCTATGTATGTTTCATATTTTCTTTAAACGCGCAGATCTTCGCGATCACTTAACCGTTTTTAATAGTGTAAGGTATCATTAGAATCCTCGTGACGTCGCGGGTAACATAGGATATGTGACGTCACGTTAAAAATAATATGGTGGCCTAGAAATTCAATATTATCTAACCAAAAAAATAAAATATGAATGAAACCTATCGAATTTGGTATCAAAATGAAGAGCTTCAAACAACGATTACGAATATGTACATAACTTATATGTGTTTAACTTATTCAAGAAGAGTGAGATTCATTAAAATGCAATCAAATCACAAAGAATAGTATGTGATCCAAACGCTATGATTTGGGTATTAAATTAAAGCATTTTACATGCAGATTATAAATACAAGTTATATGTTTCAGTATGTGTATGAAGAGAAAACTCGAAATGTTCTACATCGCGGTATTGAAATTTTTCTTTGATATCTAAGCCGTGACAGAACTGTCACCGCTGACACAAGGCGTCACGGGCCTTAGTGTGTATGAAACAGATACATTATATAAGTGTTTGCGGTCGAATGGTACAACGCACGGCTGCTACGCAGCGGTCGTGGGTTCAATCCCCAGCTTGTGCCGATGAGTTTTTCGAAAAACTTATGTACATCATCATTTGATATCATCACAAGTGCTTTACGGTGAAGGAAAACATCATGAGGTAGTTCCCAACAAGTATTGGGCCAAGGTTGGGACCACGCAAAACAGGCACGTTAGATTTCGAGTTGCGGAAAATAGCTATAACACAATATTGAATAAAAATGGTAATAACATGTACCTATGTAAATAGTTTGCGAGATCCGAGACATTTAACCACATATGTATGCTTAATACATGATTGGTAGGTAACGTCAGTTTGTCACCGCGAGATAGATTTTCCATCTTTTACTAACTATAAGAGGGATGGATAGTCTATTTTGTAGCGACATACTGTCGCACTAATCATGTGCTAATGCCATGTACGTACCTCACTAATATCGACGATTTCTAGATATGATTTAAATATCAGGCGAATGTACCTAACAACACAATAACAACAGCAATTGTGGATAAAAAAATTGCTATACGTACCATACAAGCGAATCAAAATTAAAACTTGAAATATGTTAAAAATTATTTTGCATTTAGGCCCTTTTTTGCCTACGGCCCTTCGGTAATACGCAGACGTTCAGCCTTCGCTTTTTCTCGAAAAGAATCTGCGGCCCTGACATCCATTATAAAGCTACATTTTTACATTGTATAGCGAAGGAGCGCTGGGCTCTGGTAGCGTGGTCTTCGGCCTCGTAAGCCGGCGCCCCTCTGGAGGACACTTCGGGCTACCAGTCCTACGCGGAGTGCGGTCTACAACTTTCGCAAATTGTGGAAACGATCGTCGGGCCTGCAGCTCTCCGATTCGTTTTTATGCTACACTATTCCATCACGTGCCCTGATAGCGCTGGGCTCTGGTTTCGATTATTTTTTTTTTATAAAAATCAGAAACTAAAAAAATTACATAAATTTCGCAGTTTTTAAATATATTTTTGGTTTTATACTGCCGTATGGTGTCTTAACAACATATTCAAAAATGCAGCGATTCTACTTGATTTGCGAGTTTAGGGTAAAATGATGTACGATTTGGCCGTACTACTTATTATAAAGTTAGCTGAAATAAGTTAAAGTAAGACAATTTCTTTTAAGTTTCTACAAATTTTCTGCTATTATTAAAACTTGGTTGTTATAATCCATAAAGTAAGTAGAGCGTAAAGAACGCTTTACATTGTTGCTTATAAAGTTACACGGTTATATTTTCCTTCTTATTGCATAAGCTATAAAATGCAGTTGTTGGCCTAGAACATAAAGTTGAAGTTCATGTGCCGCTTTAAAAACCTCTTAAAAGGCGTTATGAACAATATGAACTAGCGGGTTATAAGTATTGATGTCTTATAAATCGGATCGAGCAAGGTGGCTATAAATATCAGAACACGACTTAGAAACAATGCGTTACCTATAAATTTTAATATTTTTGAGCATTTGATATTATTATATGTATAAGGTGTTTTCAAGTTAATTTTAATGAGTCCCATAAGGAAAGTAGTTCGTTATCATGAACACATGCATACCCTAAGGTACGTATATCGGTATCTAATTTGAAAACACCCGTATACTATTACGAAGACTGTAAAAAATATAGTGTCGGCTAACAAGCTAAACTTTCTATAAATTCTGTCACTTCTGTTAGCAATCTCGTATACTGTCAGCAATGAATCATAACTGAGATACGAGCTTTATTTAAAGTAAGTATCCATTTGTCATTTCACCTGCTATAGCCAACAATTTCCTGGATTTTCATTTAAGCCCACATTATGTTGACGGTAACACACGATATGTTGACTTTTAAACATTGTATTTTATTTGATGAAGATGTTTATTTTGCAACAATATGCAGAGACTGGCCCTTGTATTGTAAACCGCTTATTTGAATACCGAGGGTTTCAGGTAAACGTAGACATTATGTTTGTGTTTGTAACAATATACGTAAATAATATGTCGTTCTACAGGGTTTGAGTCCAATTCTCATTGAGATTTATAAGTTGACATGCCTAGATTTGATTTCTTTTTAGTTTTATTTTATTGTAAGGTATGTTTTAGTTGTATTTTTAGGTTCTTGTGTATCATGTGTTAAGTTATTTTTGATTTGTCTATTGTGTATTTTAATTTTGTGATATTTATGTTTTGTATTCACAATACAATTTACATTTTCCAAAATGTCTCAAAATGTTTGTATCAAACATTCCTTTTGTAGGAATTTCCATGTGTAGGAATCATCTAATAAGAAAGGAAACTTCCATAAAAACCTTTTGGGACATTTTGGTAAGCGTGGTGCATCTTGCTCAGCATCATTGACTCGACTAGCCTACCGATTTGTATCAATCATCATCATCATTTCACCCGTAAGACGGCCACTGCTGAACATATCTCCTCTGGACATCCACATGTACCGGTTAGATGCGACCTGCATCCAGCGTGTCCCGGCGACTTTCATAATGTATCAATATCGAGGACAAAATAAATATTGTACAAACTCTTTGAGAATTGGGTCAAAATTCTTTTCGTTGTCTTGTTTCATACCACTATGTCACGCTTTTAGTTGCTGTTTCGACTCAGTGTATTAAAAAAATCCGGTGCACTTGTATTTCTTTTTCACGCTAGATTTTAATCCATATATCAGAAATTGAAAACAAAACATCATCTCATACAAAAATCACCACTGCATCATGTTTTTTAGGGACACAAAATAAGACAACGAAAAGAATTTTGAATCAATTGCTCAAGTAGGTCGTTGTAAAATCTAAAGGTATTCTATCATTCAATTATGAATTACAGGCAATAAAGTAAATAATAGGTAATAACAGTATTCTAGCGTAAATAAAACGAAAAAAAAAACGACCGTCAAAAACCTTGAAAACATCATTTATAATAGAGATACTACCGTACGCAACTTACGAGTTACGAACAAATTTGTATCGATTTTACCCGCGGCGATGTGTCACCGGCAGGGCATTGCTATTGTATTTAGATGTATAAACTCTGCGATCAATAGCAATCAACTAAGAGACGTGCCCCATATAAATGAAGACTTACCTACGGCCGAATTGTGAACACTTTATAGATACTACGTTAGTACAGTCCGCATCTCATATACCTGTGCTCATCAATATAATGATAATAATTTAGCCTATATAATGTCCCACTGCCGGGCACAGGCCTCCTCTCATATATGAGAGGGATTGGGCTACAGTCCCCACGCTGGCCCTAAGCGGGTTGGGAACTTCACATACAGCTTTGAATTTCTTCGCGGATGTATGCAGGTTTCCTCACGATGTTTTCCTTCACCGAAAGCTAATGATACATATCATCTAATATTCCGTACATAAGCTTCGGAAAAACTCATTGGTACGAGCTAGGATACGAACCCACGACCTCCGGATTGAAAGTCAAATGTCTAAACCACTGAGCCACCACCGCTTATCAATATTTGACAATATTTTGTCAACCTCTCTTACCCTCAGAGAATGGTCAAAGGCGCCTAGCCTTGTAAGCGATTGCATATACCCGAGAAATTTGACCGGTGGTTGCTAAGACCGAGTGGCCGAGGGGTACAGGCATCAGCCGCGAAAGCTGAGTACGTGGGTTCGATCCCCACCTCGGACATAGGTGATCTTGGTCGTTTTTCTTTGGTATATGACATCTAATATTTATAATTTATATAGTATTAAGTAGTGTGACTACTGGAGAAAAATTAAAAATACAAATCAAAATATTTAGTTAATAAATAATTTGATTTGTAGTTTCGCAATATGTTCAATAGATGGCAGCACCAGTTCTCTCTAGCTATTCTAGAAAACTGTAAAGTATTCTAAATAGGAGGTGCAGGCATGTATTGCTTACCCTCAGAGAATGGTCAAAGGCGCCTAGCCTTGTAAGCGATTGCATATACCCGAGAAATTTGACCGGTGGTTGCTAAGACCGAGTGGCCGAGGGGTACAGGCATCAGCCGCGAAAGCTGAGTACGTGGGTTCGATCCCCACCTCGGACATAGGTGATCTTGGTCGTTTTTCTTTGGTATATGACATCTAATATTTATAATTTATATAGTATTAAGTAGTGTGACTACTGGAGAAAAATTAAAAATACAAATCAAAATATTTAGTTAATAAATAATTTGATTTGTAGTTTCGCAATATGTTCAATAGATGGCAGCACCAGTTCTCTCTAGCTATTCTAGAAAACTGTAAAGTATTCTAAATAGGAGGTGCAGGCATGTATTGCTTACCCTCAGAGAATGGTCAAAGGCGCCTAGCCTTGTAAGCGATTGCATATACCCGAGAAATTTGACCGGTGGTTGCTAAGACCGAGTGGCCGAGGGGTACAGGCATCAGCCGCGAAAGCTGAGTACGTGGGTTCGATCCCCACCTCGGACATAGGTGATCTTGGTCGTTTTTATTTGGTATATGACATCTAATATTTATAATTTATATAGTATTAAGTAGTGTGACTACTGGAGAAAAATTAAAAATACAAATCAAAATATTTAGTTAATAAATAATTTGATTTGTAGTTTCGCAATATGCTCTCTAGCCTAGTTGGTAGTGACCCTGCCAACGAAGCTCCGGTTCCGGGTTCAAATCCCGGCGAGGGCATATTTGTGTAGGTATTTATTTATCACAAATATTTGTTTCTTGGTCGTGGCTGTCTATGTATTTAAGTATCTATATGTATAGTGACAGAAACAAATCCTCGATACGAACGTCGGTGTTCGTGATAGTAGGCCTGAGTGCGTAGCTAACTTGTCAAACGCTTACACTCCGTAGTGTATTGTAATATTTGGAGTGGTGACGAATGTATTCTTACTGCCGTCCTTACAGCCAACAACTTACGACTCAATTATGTATATCGCCGTATAATTGCTTTCATTGAGTTTACCGTGGCACTAGGTCGATTTGTAAAATTGCCCCATCATATTTATTTATAAGCTATGAAACATCGTTCAATATCTATCACAATGCTACAGAGATTTGCGCAGAACTTTAAAGGTCCATTTTGTAATCCGTACTGGTTTAACGTAGGGATTATCTCCGTTATTATGAATGTAGCGAACCATGAAAACTTCGCGAAACTATATGAATTAAATGCAACTTTACATTCGTTCGCAAGGTTCTTACGTTTCATAATCTTTGCGAGTTACTTAGTTAGTTGTTTGTATCATATTATTTTATGCTCACTTGTGGCTGATAATTGTAACCGTCCCATATCATGAACGTATCAGAAAAAAAAAACTATTCTTTGTATTGAAAAGTATGAAACTATGCCCACTAGGACGTTCCGGCGCCGGCCAACACCATCTCATACTTTTCCATACAAAGAATAGTTTTTTGTCTGATAAGTTCATGTTACGGTCATGGTATGGTACGGTCTAGTGGGCAGAGGCCTTAAGCGTTTATTTATATAAATTTTAGAGGGTTCATTCTGAGGTCATAATATATGGATGAACTTTTACTATTAGACCAACATCCATTTCCGCCTACTATAAGTAATATTAATATCACAAGTTTTATATGGTACATAAGATTTATTTCTCGATTCAGATGTCGGTCCCATAGTAAAATTTCATAAATTACCTCATCATAACCCCCCTAAAGTTTTGCCAGTGAATAAAAAATCACCCTGTATAGTATCACCAAATAAAAAAAAAACTTAAAACAAATTTTAACCGATTTCTCCAATAGTAAGGGTCACGGTCCATACAAAGTTGAGAAAAATTGTGCGCTACGAGTTACAGTTTTGTAATTTTAACCAGAGCTAGAGGGTCTCAAAATAGTTGTTTTTAGATGTGGAGGGAAAACCAATTCCCCCCCTGAGCGCGGGGGGAGGGGGGTGAATGTGCATGCGGAAGGGTTGCGTTTAATATTTTTTTACTAATTAATATGGCCTACTATGCATTGTTTGGTATCATTTTCGTGTAAAACGGACCTGGAAAATCCATTTTTTATCATAAACATGAGCAATTTCATATAAAAATGTAGATTTTTTGGAGTAAAAGTAAAGAAAATACCATTTTTATTTTAATTTAAGCGTCATATAAGTATTAAAAAACAAACTTATCCAATTTCAAAAAATTGTGTAAGATAGCATATTTATTGCAGTTTTTAAAAATATACACATTTTGTAGTCTTTCATACAAAAATTTACTGAAAAAAAAAATTTCCTGCCGCGTACCTCCAACAAAAACCTCCGCGTAACCTCAAAAAAGAGACTTGTGCCGGCAACTGCTCATAGATTACATATTTTTGTACTTACATATTATTGTTCATACTTATTACAATAGTAAATATTTATTGATATGAAAGTAAATTGAATATTTTCTGATCTTCTTTTTTTAAATAATCTAAGATTATTAAGAATTTTATTTGTTCAGATTGTAGTTTTAGATTTTATCGATTATTGTATACCGCGTGTATATTATATCTTTGGTCTATCTGATCACATTGTATGATATATAGTATCTGATCATATGAATCGGAATGGGTAATCAACTTATCATTTTTACAAGTGTCATTAGGTAATGATCTGATTACCAAAGACGATAAAGTAATTTTCACTAACCAGGACTAAACAACTAATCCAGTTTACCCACGTTAAAAGTTTATATTATATGGAATTTGACAATCAATTGTTAAACGTTTACTTCATAAATCATCATTAATACCATATCAGCCGAAAGACGTCCACTGCTGAACATAGGCCTCCCCCAAAGATTGCCACAATGACCGGTCCTGCGCCACTCGCATCCAGCGGACTCCTGAGACCTTCACTGTCCACCTGGTGGGGGGCCTACCCACGCTGTGCCTTCCACCTGCGAGGCCGCCGCATTGGGCATCGGATCTACGTGCAATGTGCCCCGCCCACTGCCACTTTAGTGATTCGGAGAGCTATGAAGCTATACTTTGGTTCTGCTGCGGATCGTCTCATTTACCTTTGTCTACGACCTCGCAGAAAAACCATAGCCCTCTCCATTGCCCTGTGGATGACTTTAAGCTTTCTTATGAGGCCCACCGCCACGCCTTTTTCTTATGGGTTTTGAGGGAGTGACAACGTTTAGTACCGTATGTCATCACTCTTTTAAATCTTTGATCAGTGTGTGTGTGTGTTGCCACACTGATCAAATACTTTTGTCTTCAAGAACTGCGGAATATTGGACGAAAAGATGTGTCGTAGCTTCCCAAACGCTGCCCAACCTAGTCGGATTCGATGATTGATCTCTTACTACTCTTACTTACTACCTAACTGGGTAGCTTGTCGTAGGTATATTATAGTCGTCTACACCTTCGAGTTTAGTCTCCGATTGTAACGGGAGTTTTCGTCTTATCCATGTTCATCCTAAGACGAACTCGCTCGAAGGCGCTACTGAGGTCAGCGAGAATCGTACTGAAATCTTCCAAGGTCTCAGCCAAGACCACCGTATCATCAGCGAATCGAAGGTGAGTGAGATACACGCTGTTTATGGATCGGTAGTTCTTCAATAAGGCCTTTTTTCAAGAACAGTACCACCACTCTTCTGTTCCATGCGTTCTCCCTTCCGGAGTTGAACAACTTCTGAAGGGCCATAAGGATTGGTGTACCACTTGGCTTCAGATACTCAGCTATAATTATAGCAGGAAGACGGAGCTGGGGAAGACGGAATTCCGTCTTCCCCAGACGCCCTGTTATTTTTGAGCTGTTCAAGAGCCATTCTAATATCACATAGGCTGATGTCTCGGATAATCCT
This sequence comes from Thaumatotibia leucotreta, assembly GCA_025490895.1. Lineage (NCBI taxonomy): Eukaryota > Metazoa > Arthropoda > Insecta > Lepidoptera > Tortricidae > Thaumatotibia > Thaumatotibia leucotreta. The sequence goes on from JALPQI010022491.1 coordinate 13,004, forward strand.
CTGTATAGTACCGGGTCAGTCGCTTACTTCATAAGAAATTTATCAATTATCAAATTCCGTGTGAAATAAACGTTTAACCCGGGCTGCTTGGTTAACCCAGGTTGATGCAATTTGCCCGAACAGACATTATGGAGTATTTTATTTACGCAAAATCTCTAAATTCCCGCAGTAGAAACGTACTGTCAACAAGAAGTCAAAGCAACGTCCCTTTTTTATTCGAGGTACGCGACAGGTGTAATTTTTTTACAACTTATTTTTGCATGGAAAGTTCCAAAAAGTATATATTTTTAAAAACTACAATAAATATGCTAACTTGTAGTATTTTTTTTATTTTCATATATTTATTTGGTAATACTCATATAACGCAACAATCAAAATAAAAACGGTGATTATTTTACCTTTATACCAATAATTATTTTTTTATATATCAAAATCCTCATGTTTATTGTCAAAAATGAATTCCCCGTGTCTGTTTTATATGAAAATGATACCAAACAATGAATAGTAGGCCTAAATATTAGACGAAAATTTTTTAAACATAACCCTTCCGTTTGCACATTCACCCCCCTCCTCCCTCGTTCAGGGGGGGAATTGGTTTTCCCTCCACATCTATTTTTTTATATTTTTATACCCTCTAGCTCTGGTAAAAATTACAAAACTGTAACTCACAGCGCACAATTTTCTCCATTTGGACCTCTACTACAAGATCCGATCAACAACATGCCTAGCCAAGATGCAATTCTGCAATCGTATACGATAGCAATACGTAATAATAAGAGACGAAAAGTCACGTGACCATTTACATCATTATTAAATTATTATCCACTCACTTGCTTCATGTAGCTTTTGTTACATGTCATGTCATCATGTGTCTTATTTTACATAGACAGAGTCTATCGCAAAAATCAAAGCAAGTGAGTGGTTATTGTCACGTGACTTATCGTAAGGTTTTCATAGTCACCGGTATCAAATATGTAATTTTCTGAAAACGATTAAGTGATTAATTATTCAATCAACTTAGGTCCATATTATTGCGAACAATGACGCACATTTTTCCGATCTCTGCTTATCGCTTATCGTTAGAACATAGACATAAAAGTGACATGTCAATTATAGTAAAGTTGTAATAAAAAGAATAAAACGTCGAATAAAGGATAATACTTAGTAAAATAAAGAACTAAAGCAGATATTTCCAAGATAAATACGAGTGCAAACGGAAGGTCGCAGAATTACTTTTCCGGGAAATATTATCGCAGAACAGTGTGAACCACTTGTAATCCTCTCTTGGTCTTATTAACGGTATGAAGTGATATTTCTTTCATAATTAATTGTTCAAAGGCGGACTTTAAAAATAATTAATATTGAAACGGTCTTTAATTGAAATCCTGTTGATTTGCTGTTTCATAATAATAATATTGTAGGTCAGAAAGTTAAAAAAAGCTCCTGGGGCCCAGGTGCCTGTTTATCAAAAGCTTATTACTTGTAACACAAGTGGAAGTCTCTTTTTATCGCCATGTATTAAATAAGGACTTCCGCTTGTATTACAAGTTACAAGCTTTTGATAAACAGGCCCTTCTCGAAAGCTTGTAACTTGTAATACAAGCGGAAGTCCTTATCGAATTAATAGTGTCAAAAAGAGACCTCCACTTGTATTACGATTTACAAGTTTTTGAGAAATAGACCCCTGTTGTACGTAATTGTCACCTATCCATATAGACATTTGTTTGATTGTGTTGGCTTAATTTAAACATGTATTTAAATAGGTCACTACTAATTTTAAAAATTTTGTCACCCAAATACCTACCTACTTAAAGTACCAACAACTATTCAGTATCTACTTGCTAAAATATACACTAAAATACGATACAAGTGCGAAAAAAAGTTCGAAATGAGTGGCAATAAATTAAAACACAACCGAAAGGGGGTTTTAAATCGATACGATCGAATTATATACGGAAAGGTGTCCTTTTTCCACGTGTTCACGTGTATCGTACAACGTTTTTCAGTACAGTAGCCGTACCATGACTTTGCAAGTATCGGTAACGTTAGGTTTTACTCGATACGTAAATCAGGCCAATGCACTCGCTTCAATAAGTCAGTGCGAGCGCGACTTTCTAACTAATGGCCCTCCAAAGTTTTGACCTGACGACAATTTTTTTTTTCGCTTTCTTGCGTATCTACTAAAATAGTACATTACGATACAAGTACGAAATAAATCAAGTTAAAAACGAGTGGAGATAAATTAAAGCAAGACCGAAAGGAGTGCTTTAAATCGACACGAGTTACGAATTTCGTTTTAGCACGTGTATCGGACGTTTTTCAGTATGGCCCTCCGAAGATTTCGACCTGACGTAAAATTAACCACTTCTTGCACTAGCACGTATAAAAAGCGCCATCTGTACTAAAAAATCTATTTTGATTCTTAAGCTTTGAATAAAACGCGACTATTATAGTATTTATTCACTTCCGGCAACTTCAACTGACATAACAATTGCATTAAATCGTTTTTCTACCCCCGTACTTTTATTTGTCACTTACATGGTCGTGAACACACCTTTAAGCCCCTACCTTACAGATGTCACAATAAGTCTAAGTATATTGTCTATTCCCTATAAACGCATTCGGGTTTACACGTAGTGCGTTTTTTGCATTTTAAGACACCTCGTGTATACAAGACTTAATGAAATACATAGCTGCCAACCTAATTTTAAATGTCATTTCTGATGAACAGTGAATCATAGAGGAGGATAACCAATAAAATTGTGTTTGTCTAAGACTATTTCTCAAGTTTACAATTTTATTTGAAAATAAGTATGTGGTCGTCGAAAGAGTATTGTATGCAAAATTGTTTAACTAAGGGCTGATTTTTCAATCCTCAGTTAAAAGTATCTGTCAGTTAAAAGTATTACCATCCTTATCGCTGGTCATCAGTCAAAAAGGATAGAGCTAACATTTATTTGACAGTTACTGCTAAAGTCAAAAAATGCTCGTGGCGTCTTTAATGATGAGGCTTCGCCTCAAATAGTAACGCCACGCCACTCACCTTTTTTGACCTCTCTTACAAGGGTTGCATAAAATACTATAATACAGTTTTATAAGACCAGTCTGAATTAATTATTAATTAATAATTACCAGAGGAATAATTAAATTACGGGCTGCCTTATCTCGCCGATCTAACAACCGCTTAATTAGGAAGGGCCAGAACAGGCGATCAATGATCTCATTAAAATTTGATAGTCCATTATAGATGAGAAGATATTTACTGACACTCATTATGAAATCATATTTTAAGGCTTTGATATCCATATACCGTGCCGTGTGGTGACGGCAGTAAGAATGCATTTGTCACCACCCCAACTCTTCCCGCGGGAGTCGTAAGCCGACTGAGGGATTGAAGTGTCACTGACCATTCTTTGATAGAAGATTGATGATGGGCAGCAGCGTCATCATAGTGGACACATTACTGCGATTGCCAATCCGCTTGCCCAGCGTGGCCATATTGGCATTTACCTCACTGAAAAAATGCTTAGTTGGATTTATCAGATCTTGCGTAATTCTAACCGGAAATTAAAGTTGAATTCGGTGCTATCAATTTTTTTTCTGATTTACCAAAGTTTTTATGTTGGCATTCTACTAAATTAATTTGGTTGATTACACCAGTGGTTTGGTATAATGTGCAATGTTCTTTGCTGATTTAACTAGAACTTTTTTGTAAATTTGATAGCAAGGTTTTGTTACACATATCAAAGTTTCCTCATAATATAGCCACTCTAAGTCACTTTGGAAAAAAAAAATCAGTGCTCCTAATGCGTATTAGACATGTGTATCAACTATGTGTATAGACACACATAGTTAATAGGAAAGGCGTAGTTGTAATAATACGAATCAAAAGTGGATACATCTTTTTGTAGACTGTACATTAATTAAGGCCTTTGAACGCAGAATTGTTCGAGTAATCTAGAATTTCATTTTGCCGCTGCTTTCTTAATATACTCTGAAAGAAATGGAACATGATTATTAGCACGGAAAATATTTTTTCTTATGAAACCTGCTTACAGAATATTAAATAGGTACAGTCGCTTTCAGATATCCTCCTAAGGACCAAGGTCCTAGCTATAGGATTAATTAATTCGAAGTTCCAGAACCAGCTTCTTCAACGCTTGTGGAGTCATGGTGTACCACGGTCCCACCTATATTGACCAGAGTCGATATATTATTTTGCGTTGAATGGAATGAATGCGCCTATCGAAACTAAAATAGGTATCGGAATATCTAAATACGTATTTCAGCTTGCCTGTGGTCATGTCATACCAATAAGGCCCTAAAATAAAAATCGCTAACGCCAATCGCTAACGCTTAATCGTCAATCG
>JALPQI010022492.1:0-16374 GCA_025490895.1 Thaumatotibia leucotreta
GTTTTATCAAATTAGAGAACCTTAGGGGAGAGTGGGTAGTAGTCGTACAACGGGAGCATTCGTACAGTGGTCATATCTCCGCTATCCGACGCGCGAACATGTTCTTATTTTTATGTTTAACGGCCACTAATATGCATAACTCACCACCGAGAAGGGATGGAAATAAGCCAGCTAGTTTCTTCAAAGGAAATTAAAACGTGTTTTTGACACCTCAAAGTAAATATAAGAGTAATTTTTAAATGCATTTATTTCAGAAAGTTTTGCTCAGTTACAATAGTTATTTGTTTTACTAGGGAGCAAAGTGATTGTTTAACTCTCGTGCAAATATTGAAACCCGAGCAAGCGAAAGATTCCAGAATTTGAACCACGAGCGCAGCGAGTGGTTCATAAAATGGAATCTTGAGCGATGCGAGGGTTTTAAAGCACGAGAGTTGAACAAGCTTTGCTGCCGAGTGAAACACAACATTTTTCACCACACTAAAGCAAGGAAACATGCGGAATAAAACTCAAACATCACAAATTAGAAGGTATTTATTTGCAAGTCCTCAACTTCCAAAAAATAAACAAATTAACAAATAATAAAACAATAACCTCAAATATTTATCTTGGCGTGGCTTGTAATTTTAAAAGAAAAAATATTCGGATGCGTTCTGAAATTTGCATAGGGAAAACACTTTCATTTTCCTATTGGGCCATTCCATATGAAATCATCAGATTCTGATTTAATTCCGCGCTGACTGATTTTTAAACAGTTTGAAAAAAATCAAGGATGATAGTCTTAAGTAAGTTGTACGTACACCGTCAATACTTTTTTTTTTACTTGCTGCTCATCCAGATGGGGCCCGCTTTAAGTTTCAATTTACCTGTTTTTGAGGTTCCACGAGAAGCGATGTTAATTTGTTTCGGTAACTAATATACATTTTTTATATATTTTTTCTGATTCTCTAGTAAACGTACTTTAAAATGTTATTATCAATATGCATCAAGCTATTTTACTTATTCCATCATAAATGTTGAAAATTTTGTGAATATTTTCAAATTCTGCCCATTTTCTATTGGATTTTGCTGCATGTCTACTGGGCTTTTTTTTTTATACCACGTCGGTGGCAAACAAGCATACGGCCCGCCTGATGGAAAGCAGTCACCGTAGCCTATGGGCGCTTGCAACCCCAGGGGTGTCACATGCGCGTTGCCGACCCAATAAGAACTTGTACACTCCTCTTTTGAAGAACCCCATACTGTAGTCCAACGGGAAAACCTCGGCAGGGAGCTCATTCCACAGACGGACCGTCCGCGGGAGGAAGTTCCTCTGAAACCGCACGGTGCGCGACCATTTAGGTTGCAAGGTGTGAGGATGAGCGCCCAGTCGGTGGCGAGCGGTGCGATGATGAAAAGTGGACGTTGGCATCATGTCGAACAGTTCCGTCAACTGCTGCAACTTTGCCAACCTGCTACAATTTTGCCCATTTTACAAAAAACCTACTTTTCTACCAAACTGTTACATATTCTTTTCTTCTATAAATAGTAAAATTTGTAGAATTTATCTGGCAACCCATTTCAACATATTTTTTCCTGACAACACAGGTACTTTTAAACTCAGACGGTGTCAACGCTTAAAAAGCAACCACGTGTTTTTTCGATGTGTTCAAAACTTTTATTATAAGTGCTAAAGTATCTGTTATAGCCACTTGTGGAGTACTCATATGGTAAGTAAATATGCTCTTTCCGATGCTTTATGTAGTTTTTCATGTAAATAAACTCTTTTAAGGCCAGAATCACGACGGGCAATGTTGGGAAAGGTTTCTTAGAATGTACATGTCCCAAAATTGCCTGGTCTAGGGTTGTCACTATCAAGTAGTTATGTATCGTAATAAAAAAATATATGAATATAAAAATAGTTTTATTAATTAAGTCTTTAGCTACTATTAACTATTTGTTATTTCAACCCTTACAATACTGAAAATTACTAAATTAATAAAAGAAATGTAATTTTTAAAATTTGTAAAATTATTGGTGTCTATTTTGTTTGGCACAACCCTAGCTACACTTGGGATAATGTATGGAAATGCTGTCGAACACGTCACAACTATGCCTATGTCGTAAAAAAAAGACTTGCGTAGTATTTAGTGTATTCTACTGACACCTTGGCTTAGATATGACAGCTATAGCATTAAAAAGGGTTTCCATTTTTAAATTCTCTATATATTACCACAGATAATCCACTAGGCAAAGTTGAAGCTTTTGGCTACAACTTTGACTGTAACTTTAAATGTTTCTAGAAGCTAAACTATTAGTATTTGGAATACTTTGAACCAGGGATCGGAACCGTTCTCGATTAACCATTTGATATTGTTCTTTAACCGTTATTAATTCCGTTCGTATTAGTAACGGTTAACTACGATAAAGGTTTTGTAGATGAACACAATATTTCTGGTTCACAATATTCAAGATGAACGGAAAAATTCCGTTCTTTGACATAACGGTTTTGACAAGAACATTATATGATTTATATGAAAGAACAAAACTTTTCTGGTTACCGTTACTAGAGATGAACGAAAAATAAAGTTCCGTGAACCATTATTAAACTGTTCGCGATGACGTAAACATGCCGCCACTCGCTCTCTCTTTTCCACGCGAATATAGTTCGTATTTTTATTTCATTTGACTAGCCATTTAGGTTCGACGTGTGGTATTGGCCGCATGATGAAAAAGGTTTAAATTGAATTAAGTGAAAGGATGCAATATGTGCTAGCAATTCTGGCGCCTCCTAGCGCCGTCGACGGGAATTTGCCTGGAAATTGGTTACCTGACAACGTGTTGTTGACTGGGCTGTCAATGTTTTTTCCGACATAATGTTCATATGGAATTATCAATTTATCATTAAAATTAAGTTTTGAGTATCAAGCTAAGCTGAAGTCGAATGATCTAACATAGATATGTTTATAATTACAGGATTAAACGAACTTACCTGAAGTGAAGTTCTATCCTGATTATATGAAGTAATTAGTCCGAGGTATTACTAGTAGTAGGTCGTCTTTGCGGCCGCCTTTGTCGCGATATAAAGCCTAAATAAAAAACAAAAAACGAAGCATCTGGCAACATTAGTACAAGATGTCATTAAGTTCAGAGCTAAATTGAGAGATTAACAGGGCAAGAATGGTCATTTGTTGTACCAATCTTGGGTGGGAGGGATCCCTTACCTCGGACTAATTACTTCATATAATCAGGATAGAACTTCACTTCAGGTAAGTTCGTTTAATCCTGTAATTATATTCGTAATTAGTCCGAGGTATTACTAGTAGATGTTTAGAGACAAACATTATGTACGTTTTCTATATATTGCGATATTTGCTTAAAAATACATAGTACAAATTACATGCATTCCCACTAATTATCCTTATGAATTGGACACCAAATTATGAATAATGCACAGTATCCTAATATTTCACCGTCTTGTGGAAGAATATATTTAATGCTAAATATAGATTTAATTGTAATAATTATGATCCGATTTTTCAACATCTCCTTAAGGGATATATGAAAATGTGAATTACAAGGTGATAAGTTTATTTCTTTGTTAAAGCAATAATTCATTACTTGTGGGTGAAATTATACTGGTAGCATATCATGCGCTCCTAGCTGGAAATTTTAATGTTACAATCTCTAATAAAGGCTTAAATTTAACACCTTATTGAACATAATTAATTCTTATAAAATGTTAGGCTAGCTAGAAAGAACCTGAGATTTTCACCAATGTTTCTCATTGGTCACTTGCACCTTTTCCTGATGTATATGTTTGTATAATAATATACTCGTGAGTCTACATGTTTAATAGCATGTGGATTTTGATCCGTAGTCACGTAGTGTATGATATTTTCCTAATCAGACTTCAATTTTAATACGTCGAATCTTGTTATATGTCTTACTTTCCTTGTACCTTATGTACATTAGGCACTAAGAATTTGGGTATGCTAGACATAATCTATCTTAAATAGAATAGATACGAACAGTTGATAAAGCTCATGTAAGTTATTATTAGAACTTAGTTTGCACATGTTTATTGTCATTTAAACGTCTTCATCTATTGGACTATGAATAGGACAAATTTAGTTATCTATAAATATTACCTAATGATTTCAATATATACAAATAATCAAATTTAATGAGAAATATGACTAACTAGATTTTAGCACATATTTTGAGTTTGGTTTATGTTACTAAATAGTCTAACTTGACCAGGTCTGATGGGAATATCTTGATAAATTAATTTCTGGTCTTTATATTATTACTGTTAGTAGCGTGCTAAATAATACCTAGTGTATTAAAAATATATATATTAGGTTAAGTACTCAGTACTCTCAGTAGGCAATAACAAATAAATGTATTGTCAAAAGGATTCTCTTGTATTATTCAATTGTAAAGCTATTATAAGTGTGCTATTCAACAATAGATTTTTATTAGTTGATTGAATTCGTTTTTACCATAGTGGTTATATGTCACCTTTAAATAAGTAGTTACATAGGTATAACAAGCCGTTCATTTGAAATGGTTGAATCTGAAGAAATTTTGATAATACTAAGTGTTTTCAAATTTATGATGATAGAGTTTCTGTTGATTTCATAAATGTTAACATTTTTGCATTAATTTCATTTTGAATTCTTGACCAATGATAAATATGAACTTCTTCTACCATGAAGTAATTTTATACATATATTTGTTCAAATTTATTTTTAATTTGTATATACTCATAACTTGAACATGAATATAAGTACCTATACATGACTATGAGTGGCATATAACACTCACTTGCTAATGCCTGTAATGAGATTCATTCCTTAAAGTTAGGTAGGTGACAGTAAAATAGTAATAATTTTTCAGTATTATCATTAGATCATAATTTAAGTCACATGGTACCTCACTTAATGTTAAAATAGCGTGCATTTGACACCTACTGATACTTGAACAATTTTAAAATAGCTAAGTTGAGAGCAAAAGTTTATTTGCTTGTGTTCAAATTGAAGTATAATTATACAAATGAAGTTATAGAGCTAATAAAAAGTTGGTAAGCATTAATGTCTGTACCGTTAATATTATACATGTAGGCATGTATTATTGTAGGCTTACAGTATGTAACTACATATACCTATGCATTGTTTTAAGCATCTATTTCACTATTTAAGTTATGACCCATTATTCCTTAATTAACAGAATTTGATATCCTTAAATACTTTTTAAGTTATAAGCCATGTTATTATTTTTCTTGACACTGCTGACATTATTTTTGTTACCGTTCATTAGTAAGAGTATATCGTAAAAAGAAAGCAAGAGAGTGAATATAAGCTCATAAGGGATTTAAATAGCTTAGTAATGAGTTCAACATTCAATAATTCTTATGTTCTAGATCCCATGTTGAATTTGGTAAAAACTGCAGTGGATGTGCAGGTGTCTAATATCACTAATATGGTATAGGTACAATTAATTAACATGAAAAATAAATCACTTATTTAAGTTATTGTAACGCTATTTGTAATTTTAGGACATACTCATTACAACATAACATGTCATCGATTTGATTATGTAGAGATACATCTCTTCTTGCAGAACTTTTTCTGCAAGATATAGGTAGGTATAGAGATAGGTAGTTCTTTGTCCAGTCATGGATGTATGACATAATTCTGGATGTATTCAACAAAACAATCCATCTTTGTTCGATGTTTCATAAACTCATAATTTTAATTATGGTCTTGTTCTGAATATTAGTTGAACAGCATTTGGTGTTGAACATTATTATTATCTAAAAATCCAGTTTGATATTTCAAACTTGTTGATCTTTCTGAATAGGCTCTGTTCCAAAGAAACTAGATAATGTGATTCAATAAACAATGTAAGCTTTTCTTATTAGTGCTAATGGGTAATACCTGACTTTGTATATTCTCATAAGTAAAGAAAGAATTGATGAGTTTTCAATTCAATATTGAAGAATATTCCATGATTAGTGGTAATGATTAATTTTATAAGAAGATGACTGCCCTTATAAAGCAGTTTGTCATCTGTTTATCCATCTTGTTGTATGATATTACTCATTAGCTTTCGCAGAATGTCCCTTTTTTAAGATTGTTAGCATGTCAATTGACAAAGCAAAGCCCAAGACAGTTAGAACTATTTTGGAACTCCCTGTTGAATTATTTGGAGATATTCTATTATTTGTCATACTGAGACAAATTTTAATAATTACATATTACCCACCATAAATAAATGATAAAATATGTTTATGTAAGTATATATATATACAAAAATGCATCGCAAGTGGCTTTCGGTGTGGTTCCGATACCAGGAATCAAACCCGAACTCCTGGGTGAGAGCCAGGTATCCTAGCCACTAGACCATATTGGATCTAAGAATATTGTTATGATAAATATGACTATGTAGAGTCAATGTTTGGATAGTACATAATTAGCTGGGATGTTTATCCATAATGGAATTTGATCACCAATAATCTATTAACTTACCGAATGTTCTGGTCAACAGAGTATTTATTATTATTTAATAATAATATATAGTTTGGTATTTTCAACAACTTTGTATGTGTTGTGCCTGGATTATTATGAATGCTTCAACTTTCTGCCATTTATTGAGTCCAGTTTGTTGCTCCTTCTCAAGGTTAAGTATATGGTTATGATGCAAATTGTATCAAACTTACAAATTGTTTGACAATGTCAGAATGTTGTATAAATTTGTGTGATTTTTACACTAACAGTGTAGGTATACTGCAGCGCAGATCATATTTTTTAAGATTATATTTAAATCCATAATTTTGATTCAGGTAACAACTATTGCAAAGGCATCAGTTTACCACATTAAATTTTATATATAATATCAAGCATATCTTTGACAACATAATTATTATTTGTAATAGTTGGTCTAAAGTATATTTAAGTACAGTACAATGTTGATTCCTTTTCATTCTTGCAGTCTTCGGTTCCTTTTCCTGTTGCTAGATCCATCCATTTATTTTTGCTATTTTATACAATTTTCTTTTAGCTTAAAACCAAAAATTGTTTTAGGTATCTTTCTTATTTCTCACCATTGAGTACATAATTTATCAATGTTATAATAGGATTCAGTCTGTATTCGGACGGGTTAAATATCCCAACTGTTTAGAGTACCCTTCCTCAATGTCATGTATTGTATTATGTATAATTATGTATTATGCATTTCTTAATGTATTATCCTTGTCGTGCCTGTCATATAAATAACTTCATCCCACGGATGACTTGATAATGTTACTCAAGAATAACATTTGATTGTATTAACTTGTCCAACGGAAAAGCGCATTATATAAAATGTAATGATCAGGCTATTCACTTTTGATCAGATTATCTTTCCAACGGAAAAATGGCATCAGCTTAACTTTTCCAACGGAAAAGTGACAGTATATAACATATAATGTCCAGGTACGCATTTCTGATCACATGAACTTTTCCAACGGAAAAAGCGACGTTATATAACATATAGCGTCAGAATCATAAGTCTTAAGGCAGAGTAGGCAATTTTATTTGTCTTCACGATTTCTTCTTTGCCTTGCAATTATTATTGTGATTTCTTTTCCCACGGAAAAGTTTCCTTCTCCAACGGAGAGAGGAATACAAAATAATATTTAGAACACCATTAATAAAGCATATTTTGTGTTAATTACTTGCAAAATATAAGTATTTTAGGTTATATTTGTATACCTCTTACCTTTGTAATAAAATCCAAATATGTTACCGGATATTACATTTCCCAACAGGGAATCGACATAATATAACATATTATGTCAGAATTAGCGGTATTATATGCAAGAACTCATATATTTTTATGTTTGTAACCTCTAAATGGTCAAATTTTCTTTCGTTTTTCATATCGATTTTCTGTATATTAGGAGGTTGCTTATTCTTACAGCAAGTCAACGAAATATTGCTCGTCCTTTTAATCATATTCTTCTATCCGAAAATCTGAAAATTCCACTAAAACAAGAAAATTTTACTTCGTAATAAAATCCGTGCGACGTGACAGTGGCGCGCGAAAACAACAATGACATCTTGTACTAATGTTGCCAGATGCTTCGTTTTTTGTTTTTTATTTAGGCTTTATATCGCGACAAAGGCGGCCGCAAAGACGACCTACTACTAGTAATACCTCGGACTAATTACGAATATAATGGTAAGTTTGTGAACTTTCTAATTAGTAGATATTTCTTTCTATGTTAATTTTAGAGTTTAATGAGAAGGAGGTAAGACGGAGGAGTAAGACGCCCGATGTTGGTCTACTACCGGCACCTGTCTTGTAATATCGGCTCGGCTCCTTGGTAAATAAATATATATACTTACTATAACCTGCACTTATTGCATTCATACTCCTAATACCTACGCAGTTATGGGTGCATACCACTCGTCTTGAATAGTCAACATAGTGATAGGTACGATACATGAATTGCTCAAGAAGACAGTTGCAGTTCCTATTATTTCCCTTAATGGAACCCCGATGCTTGGAGTCGCGTTCTGTTGGCGTCAGGTGAGCTTAGCACAACTAGCAATATGGCGTTGCTGGCTACATTCCGCCGGACGCAAAATGACTTTGTCCCACAATTACGTATGTTGTTTTGTTATGAATTCATTATATCGTAACTGTGGAATGTCTTCTGAAAAGGGCTTATTTCCACTTTGTCAATACAGATAATTTCTCTTATGGAAATATAGAAAAAATAATCCTTATTGCCAGAGTAGAAACAAGCCCTTTTGAAAAGACACAAAGCAGAGTTTACACTTGCAAGTTATTGCCGCAAGTTTTGAGACGAAAATCATTATCATCATCAGCCTATGATAGTCCACTGCTGGACGTAGGCCTCTCCTATTTACTATGCGTATAGGCGCATTAGGAAGTAAATACCCATAATCGCCACGCTGGGCAAGCGGATTGGCGATCGCAGTAGTATGTCCACTATGATGACTCTGCTGCCCATCATCAATCTTTACCAAATAATAGTCAGTGACACTTCGATCCCTTAGTCGACTCATACGACACCCACAGGAGGAGTTGGGGTGGTGACAAAATATATTCTTACTGCCGTCACCACACGGCAAATATTGGTAGGAATTAGTGTCAAATATCTACAACTCTTTTTTTCAAAACTTGCAGGGTCTCGTTTTATAAAGTTACAATTTACAATTTGCCGTTTGTCTCTCTTTCTAGCCAATATATTATGTGCGTGCGTTAGAGAGGCAAACAGCGAAATTGTAAAATGAAACTTTATAAAACGCGACCCAGGTCTAAACTCGGCTTAGCTCATTACTTCTGCAGTTGTGATCTTGAACTCTATTAACATGGTAGTAAAGTTCAAATTTAAACGAACATTTCTTTGGCGAATGAAAGTATATTTTCTGTTTATCTGTCCATCCGTCTGTCTATATGTCTGTTTGTTTCTCTGTCTGTCCGATTGTTTGTCCGTCCGTCTATACGGTCGTTTGTTTCCGCAAAGAAACGTGTTTCGATTCGACCAGATAGTATTCGAAATTATTGCTTTTACAATTATTCTGGGTGTATTTCTTAGGGTTCTGTAGTAAATTAGAAACCGTCACAGATTCGCCATGTGCATCCACCTGTCTGTCTGTATGTCTGTCTGTATGTTTGTCTGTCTGTCAGTCTGTTTGTCTGTCTGTCTGTATGTCTGTCTGTCCGTCCGTTTGTTTCCTCCAAATTATTGCTTTCTCAATTATTCTGGGTGTAAGTACTTTTTAGAATTCTGTAGTAAATTAGGAACCCTTGCATTTTGCATCCATCCCTCTGTCTGTCTGTCTGTATGTCTGTCTGTCTGTCTGTTTGTAAGTCTGTCTGTCTGGCGGTCTGTCCGTCTGTCTGTCTGTTCATCTGCCGATCTTTCTGTCTGTCTGTTTGTCTCTCTGTCTGTGTGTCTGTCTATCTGAACGGACTGACTATCTGTACGTCCGTCTGTTCGTCCGCTTGTTTCCGCAAAGAAACATATATCGACCGGTTATTACTTGAAATGGTTGCCTTTCCAATTATTCTGGCTGTAAGATATTTTTAGGGTTCTGTAGTAAATTAGGTACCCTTACATTTTCGCCATGTCCGTCTGTCTGTCTGTATGTCTGTCTGTCTGTTCATCTGTCGATCTTTCCGTTCTGTCCATCCGTTGTCTGTCTGTTTGTCTGTTCATCCGTCGATCTTTCTGTCTATCTGTCTGTGTGTCTGTCTATCTGTCTGTCTGTATGTCTGTCTGTCTGTTCATCTGTCCATCCGTCTGTTTGTCTATCTGTCTGTCTGTCTGTCTGTGTGTTTGTATGTCTGTTTGTCTGTCGGTCTGTATGTCTGTCCGTCCGTCTGTTAAACCGCTTATTTCTGCAAAGAAACATATTTCAACCGGATATTATTTAAAATTGTTGCCTTTTCAATTATTCTGGCTGTAAGTACTTTTTACGGTTCTGTAGTAAATTAGGAACCCTTACATTTTCGCCATGTCCGTCTGTCTGTCTGTATGTCTGTCTGTCTGTCTGTTCATCTGTCTATCCGTTGTCTGTCTGTTAGTCTGTCGGTCTGTCTGTCTGTCTGTCCGTCCGTCTGTCTGCCCGTTTATTTCTGCAAAGAAACATATTTCGACCATATTTTTATTTATATTACTTGAAATGTCACTCTGTCTGTATGTATGTCTGTCTGTTCATCTGTTCATCCCTCTGTCTGTCTGTTTGTCTGTCTGTCTATCTGATGGTCTGTCCATCTGTCTGTCTGTTCATCTGTCGATCTTTCCGTCCGTCCGTCTGTCTGTCTGTCTGTCTGACGGTCTGTCCGTCTGTCTGTCTATTCATCTGTCGATCTTTCCGTCCGTCCGTCTGTCTGTGTGTCTGTCCGTCTGTCTGTCTGTTCATCTGTCGATCTTTCCGTCTGTCTGTCTGTTTGTCTGTTCATCCGTCGATCTTTCTGTCTATCCGTCTATGTGTCTGTCTGTATGTCTGTCTGTATGTCTGTCTGTCTGTTCATCTGTCCATGCGTCTGTTTGTCTATCTGTCTGTCTGTCTGTCTGTGTGTTTGTATGACTGTTTGTCTGTCGGTCTGTATGTCTGTCCGTCCGTCTTTCCAAGCGTTTATTTCTGCGAAGAAACATATTTCGACCGGATATTATTTAAAATGGTTGCCTTTTCAATTATTCTGGCTGTAATTACTTTTTACGGTTCTGTAGTAAGTTAGGAACCCTTACATTTTCGCCATCTCCGTCTGTCTGTCTGTCTGACGGTCTGCCGTCTGTCTGTTCATCTGTCGATCTTTCTGTCTGTCTGTCTGTCTGTCTGTCTGTCTGTTCATCTGTCGATCTTTCTGTCTATCTATCTGAGTGTCTGTCTGTGTGTCTATGTGTCTGTATGTCTGTCTGTCTGTTCATCTGTCCATCCGTTGTCTGTCTGTTTGTTTGTCTGTCGGTCTGTATGTCTGTCCGTCCGTCTGTCTGCCCGTTTATTTCTGCAAAGAAACATATTTCGACCGGATATTACTTGAAATGATTGCCTTTTCAATTATTCTGGGTGTAAGTTCTTTTTATGGTTCCGTAGTAAATTAGGAACCCTTACAATTTCGTCATGTCAGTCTGTCTGTCTGTTCGTCCGTCCGTCTGACTGTCTATCTATCTGTTGGTTAGTCCTTCTTTCCATCCATCTATTCTTGGATCCGTCTAGAAATAGAAATAATTCTTAACAAACACAAAAAAAAACAATGTCCAGTAACAAAAAATAAAAATAAATTATGCGTTATTTCCGCAATTGTGATTAAGAACTCTGTTAATAACATTTTAGAATTAAAATTTTAACGAGCTTTTTTGTTACTGGCTGTGAAAGCGTTAACACTTTTTTCGTTAAAAAAAAAATTGTTATGATCGGGCATAGTTCAAATAAAAAAATAAAAAACCCTTATAGTTTCGCCATGTCCGTCTGTCCGTCTGTCTGTCCGTTAGTCCGTCTGTCTATCCGTCAGCATACTCTTCTTAGCATGGTGCTAGAGTGTGTCAGCGCTCTATCACTCTTCATCTATCGTTTCGTGCGGTAGTCCGTCTGTCTGTCCGCCCATTGCTTAGATCAGTGACCATTTGCAATTAGTTGTAGGTATACATATTAGTTAGGGCTTGTCCATTAATCACGTCATACGATTTTGGTATGTTTTAAACCCCCCCAGCCCCCATGGTGATATTTGGTGATATTTTCAGGACCCCCCCCCCTAGCCAATATCACGTGTATTTTTTTGCCAACTGAAGTAGTCCTTTTAATAACACTTGAATTTACGTACTTGTTTGCCAACTACGAGCTAAATGATCGCGAAGTTTAAAAACTTAGTATTTAAAAAGTATTTTATTAAAAAGTAAAGATTTTTTAACTGGCTATAATGCTGTTCAGCAGATTCGAGAGTAACAAAAAATTACACGTGATTTGTCTGATGACCCCCCCCCCCCTCCCCTATGGTAATAATTGGTGATTTTTTCTTGACCCCCCCATCCCCCTATACAGTATGACGTGATTAATAGACAAGCCCTTAAGCCGACAAACTCGAATAATAAATATCCAAAAAAAAACTATTGGGGTTCCTCCCCTACACGTGAATACAATGTGGGGTATCCGTGAATAGGTATTTCAAAAAGAGTATAGGTTTTTTCCAAATTCACTATTTCGAAAAATATGAAAAATATCTTACATATTTGGCTTAAGGCATGCTGATAGATAATACTAACTATCCTGAACATAATTGGTCTAGCCAGTTTCGACCAACTACGGAACGCTAATACTGAGCATGGATCGACATGCACTTGGCCGGTTTTTTCCCTCATGCGTTATTTTTAGGGTTTTAAACAAAAAACCCTTATAGTTTAGCCATGTCCGTCTGTCCGTCTGTCTGTCCGCAGCATAGCTCAGTGGCCGTTAGTACTAGAATTTAGTATACATATTAATTATGCTAACAAAGTGGTAGAATAAAAACTTTGATGGGCTGTGGGTTTAAAAATAAAACCATTTCGAACGTAATCGGCCCAGCCTTTTTCGAATAACTACGGAACCCTATACTGAGCATGGCCCGACATGGTCTTGGCCGGTTTTTTGATATTGTATTCTCGCCATTTTCCGCAACTCGACATCTAACGTGCCTATTTTGCGTGATCCCAACGCTGGCCAAATATTTTGCTGCCGCAATATTATAATTACAAGGTTGTATGTTACATTTTTTCATAGTACCGTGAAACTAAGTAGTCAACATTGCCCGCTTTTTTCGGAAATCCTAAAATATCTCAAAAAAATATATGAAACCTTGAAGTTTTTTCGGCTCACATGAAGAAATAATTTTTAGATCATCATTTAGATCAGGTTTTTGTCGTTTTAAGGTGCGTGCAAACCAAAAGAGCATTCGCTGTTCTATCCCCCGCTCTACGAAATCAACAAATCACGTTTTGTGTAACGATCGAATTTCGTAGAGTGGGAGGTTAGAATAGCGAATGTTCTTTTGGTCTGAATGCACCTATAGAAGGCGAACAAAGTAATCTCGTTCTTGACCAACATTGCCCACCTCAATTTAGTGCTTAAAAATAGCTCGTATGACAATAATACTACGATCACAGAAGGTTTTTGGGCAATTCTACCATTTCATGTTTATAACTCAGGGATAAGTAGAAACAATTTTGAGTAAATTGGTTGGGCAATGTTACCTACCCGTTTTCGCTCTTTTTAATACAAGGTCCACTAACGCAATTCGCAAGTGCTAGGGTTGTCACTTTTAAGTAGATATCTTAACTAAAGACGTTTAACTTTTGTTCAAAGTATTAATATACTAGTGAAGTAAAACAGTCCAAAATGTATTATTTGTTTTAATGCAATAATAATAAAACCGTTTTTTGAATGGGAATCAAGATAATATTATATTGATATAAATATCAGCTCACTAACGAAGCAGCAGACAACGAAACTGACAATTGAGAGTATAGTTATTGGTTCCGAACATTTTGTACACGTAAAATAAAATAACGGAGTTATAAAAACGTAATTTACTGAAAAAAACATTACCCTCCGCTATTTTCATAAAGTGGTAAAACTTGAAAGTGACAACTGTAGGCTAGTTTTCATGATGGGCAATGTTTTCAATGTTCGTTTGCTAAAGTACTGGATAAAATTGCCCAAAGCCATAACTTATTTTCTGATTAGCTTTTTCCAATAAAACTACTATCAATGTAATCTACTGTTGTCATTTTATTACAGGTCATGGGTTTTTTTTTTCATTTAATACCACCCTGTTTTGAGAAATTTATGTCTATATTTTGCCAAGATTTTGCCCGCCAAATAACCAACCTCACTCAAGAAGCTCTAGCAAACAACTAGATGAAGATAGACGCAAAAGTCATACTTGGTGTTGCTTCTCACATAATCTATTTTATACTAAAAATAGTTAGGCCGCCATAAGAATGCAATTTTTTTCTATAATAACCAATTTATTTAAAATTCAAGTTTTGGGCAATGTTTCCCCTGGAGGCAAAGTGGGCTAATTTTACGGTAGTAATTCTATGTGTATTTAGCTATATTTTACTGAAACCTGTATCTTAATACCTATAGTCAACTGATAGTCTAAAATTCACGATATTACATGGTTCTATGTTGTGGTCATATAACTTACAAGGGCAATAAGGTTCTATGTTTGTTTGATTGATATTATTGTAAGTGGTTATATCATATATAAAATGTACTTAATATTTATAGTCATATACATTGAATTTAGGCTGTGTGGTGCGGCAGTAACAATATATTTGCCACCTACCAAGTTGGAGAACTTTTCCGATGGGTGTTATAAGAGTAGACTTAGGGACGCCACTACGCTGATCCAATTATTTGAGATGGAGGCAGGGCAGCAGCCTCATCATAATGGACACATTACTGCAATCACCAATCCGTTTGCCCAGCGTGGCAATTATAGGCATTATGTCATTTATGTCCTACCTAATGTACCCATACGCATAAATAAAATAATAGAAGAGGCCCACGTCAAGACCACTGTTACTGTATTAGACTGATGATGTGATATTGAATTTGATAAGAAGGTATCCTTTTACCATTAAAGTGTATTTATCTCATAAAATCATCTATAGATACTCATATCCATCAGTATAAGCATAATAATCTTATTATAACATCGATCGACCGATCTTTTTATTAGAGAAACGTGCCCTGCATGCATCGTGTCACTTATATAATGGTGTTTCATACTTAATCGCTCAAATCAAACTAATGAGGTGCCGTGTTCCACAGCCTTAGATACCATGGACCCTTTGATATTAAGACACCTGAATGGATGCCTTGGTATACCAGCATAGAAGAAAGTGGAAGATGCCATGCCAGAGGACCTAACCCGCGTATGTGCCAGCCATCCTGGAACCCTTTGATATAGCAAGAATCCTTTTCCCTTTGAGATAGCAGTGATGAGTATTTGTTGTGTTGCAACCTCAGTGCGCAAAAGTACTCGTTATCATCAGATCAGCTGCGGTCATATACTCATAGGCTGACTCCAGCGGCAGCGGTGAAACGCTGGAATGTGAAAGACCAAGCTAACCACGAATAAATAAATATTAATATATATAGTCTTTTTCCTTTTTTAGTTTTAGTAGGTACACACGCCAACCCAGTTAACTCTATCAAAGATTTCGATTCTGGACCGTGTACGTGTTTCACTTAGTCGATTTGACCAAACTTTGATTCGAAATATAACGCTTATTGTCGAATAGTCATGTCAAATCTCCATAGTACTTTAGCACTACATACATATATATATACAGGGTTACTTTTTCACCAGTACAAAAAATCAACATACGTAATAGTAGTCCAAGTTACAGAATACTAGCATTTTTTGTTACCATCCCTTTAGAACAAAAAAACTAAAATACCGATGCTTGAACTTATCCGCAAACCTAACAAGAAAATTGGACGCATTACGCATTATCAATGTACATAACTAGCAAAACACACGAACTGGCAACTGTTTGTTTACAACGTCATCGCCCGCGGCATGATGGGTTGGAAAAACCCCACTGGGTATCAACTTATGATTATGACATGGCAAAACAATCTTACTTGATCCCAAATCTTCCTTCATACTTGCACTACAAGTACACTACAAGACAGCACGGGCTTAGGACCGTAAAAATAAAGAATTTTTCTGTGTGTGAAGTTTGTCGAATGTTTTAAATTATGTCTGGGAAACGTGATAAAATTACAAAGTAGGACAGAAACTTTCTTCATTGAGGCGTATTTAAAAATTTGAAATCACCTTTATGCACAATGATTGGAATCAAAAAAAACATACCTAAGTAATGGA
>JALPQI010022493.1:0-18100 GCA_025490895.1 Thaumatotibia leucotreta
AAGTAGGCACTGCTAGGTTATGTGCAATTATTTTAAACAAGCCGGAAAGAAATACATGTTTTCTAACTTGTTTTGCAGTTTTTCATAAGATTTCAGGAAATTTATAATAGTATATTACGACACAAGTGCGAAAAACATGAAAATTCGAAACGAGTGGCGACAAAAACACGACCGAATAGAGCATAATGAAAACATAAGCGCAGCACGACCAAATTGAAATCCCATGGCAAATCCAATTATTAGCGAAAACGCTCATGTATATTTTGTATAGCGAAACATAATTAGCGATTGCCAACCAACTGCGACGCTGAACTAATAAGGGCGTATTCTGCCGTTTTCATATTTGCACAAATTACATTAACGCTTATAGCCCTGCTGGGACCGGTAACGCAGACGGGCGATATTTTTACCGCTTCGGTGGACACCAGACAGGCGGTATGCAATTATAGTCGACACGTAGAAAACTTTTCATTCTCATTATAAAGAGCTTAATATTGTAAAAGTATTCCTTATAATTCGAATGCTGTTTATATAATGTTCGTGAAACAACATGAAAACTTGTAGTCAAAGCTAAAACCTTGAACAAAGGGATGTGGTGCATAGGAATGGTAGTTATAATTATGGTATTATTTTTGGGTATTATACAATACATATATTATATAGGAGGTGACATTTCTTAGCAAATCGATCTACTGTAATACACTTTAGGAGCATTCCATGGTTTCGTGGGGGACATTTGTACGATGATTTTAAACTTTGTGTTACTGTAAAACACGCAAAAATGAACATATTTTAAAATATACAGAAAGTGGTGATACAATGGACCTTAACCTACAAGATGATATAATATTATGAAGAATTAAACCAGTATTATATGAATTCTCGACACCCGATTTAAAGTCGCGTGCGGGACAGCCAATCCACCGCAGTTTGTGACGTGGTTATTAAAATTGATATTTCAGCGAATTGAACACACCGATTATGACCGATTTTTTTATTATAGTTGACGTAATAACACTTAGCATATTTCCGCAAATAAAATGAAAAATATATCTTTGAATTATTTTATATAAAATAAAGATTGCAGAATCTCGTGCGGGACAGGTTCGACTCTTGCGGGACGAGTACGATTGAGGTGAAAAATAAATGGATAAATACAAGTTTTATGTAGTAACTAAGTGTTAATTTCGCAATCTAAGTTATGTTAAATGGAAATTGTTATTATATTACAAATTTAAAGTTGTAAATTCCTCACAAACTGCATTTTTCTTTGCTTTAACTATATTTGAGTCACACGTGATGATGGCGTGAAATTTTGAAATTCCCTGAATAGGTTTGACTTTGGCCCACGGTTTAATTTCATTGACTGACTGAGGTATGTAGAAAATCTTAGTTGTTTTAATTACTTGCGATGCAACTTTGATGAAATCTTCAGCAGACTGTATAGCGCGTTTGCCCCCTACTCCATCTACGACACCTTTTCCATGCGAGGTCTTCATCGACACATTCCAAATCACGTCTCATGTCTTCAGCAAGTTTTATATTGTAACGATGACAAAGTCCTTTTATAAGGTCCTTTTTAGGCGAAGGCGGTAGACTTCGTACAGCTTTTTAGGTAGCCTTTGATGCTGTCTGTGGACATCTGTACGAAGATTGGGTTGGAGGGTTATTTGTCTTAGAAAAGGGCCCTGCTACCGCCATCGAAGCATATGCATGAGTTTCTGAAAATGACTGACTCCTTTTTAACTCTCTTCGTCTTCGTTTTTTATCACGTTCACGTTCTCTTAACTCATTAAGCTTCTTAACCGTCATAGTTTCTTTCTTTAACCGTTTTTAATTACTTATACGTAACTTTTTTTTATGAAATCGGGGTCTCGTAATTATCGTTTTCGCGACATTTTTTATGAATAACCGCTTCATCGCTTGGCATTTTGGAGAAAAAATAAGCAGTTTCAGAAAAAACAGCAATTATCACTTGTGCTTGCATAAGATCGCGTGCGGAACAATAACTTTAAACTCACTTAAAATATGTGTTACTCAGATGAATACTAAATCTTGTACTATATCTTATTACCGCTAATAAACACTGTTTATTCATGCAACATAAATAATCCTGGAACACTTTTTACACAAAAAATATTTACTTAAAGTCATAGAAACTCGTGCGGGACAGCTGTACATTGACTATATTTAGTTACATGCTCTGTCATAAACAAACAAGATAACTTGAATAAATATAATTAAATAGTAAAATAGAATATACTTTGTACCTCGACATATCAATAAAGTATGTGTAGCATGCTAGAAAGTCGACAAAATGGTCTGTGAAATAAGAGCCTTCAAGACTGTTAACAAAGTAAATGAATAGTGTTTTTCTGAAAGACTCATAAGAAACGTGTCAATATGTTTTTTTACTTTGACGTATTATAATTTAAAAATCTATATAGTGGTCTGTTATTTAGCAATACTATTAATAATTAAATATAACTTTTAAAAAACGGTGCTGTGGTTGTTATTTCCATGGAATGCTCCTTTATGACAACAAGTTTTGGTAGGAATCATGCCATCTTCGTAGTACAAAATTCTTATCCTTCTGCTTTTCATAAAAACGCCCAAATTCAGTATCCATTGCACTAAAGCGAATTGAGACTTGAGGCTGAAAGATAATTTTTACCATTTCAATGAAAATACGAAGTAAATATTTTGCACTTAGGTAATATGTACCTACTGAAAAGTTATTGATTTAAATAGTAAGTATATGATTGCATCGTCGATATTATTTCAAAGTTTTTTTTAATAAAACCAAACAACCAATCAATTGCCAAACCATAATTAAAAACTTCTTTATTTCCTAACAAAGTGTTAAGTTGTTAGCGGTTAGACCGCTAACAATACAAATGAGCGTTCGGACCGCTGCGTTCGACACGCCACCCAGTCGAATTAGACGTGTTAAGGCGGCACATCTGTATAATGACGTTAGTCGACTTTCTTGACGTCTGTACCGTCGACTGTCGTTTATGTAATTGCCTACATTCTGTGCCGTCTTCAGAAATTACAGAGCGAAATATTTTACTAATTACAAGCGAGATTGTTCGTGATTTGCCTTGCGGAAACAAAAATGGCGTGTGTCGTTAAAATTGTAAGGATATTTCGACGCACATGTTCCATTATTATTTTAATGGTTAACCTTTTGACAGACATTGACGGCGGAAAGTTATGCCATGGGCGTCAGCGACGGCTAAAACCGTCAGCTCCATAAACATAGGTACATGTCATTTCCAGTTAGATACATAAGGTACACATCGCCACTAGAAATCGAGCTTCAGCAGTGTTATTCACTAAGGAAACCGCCTTGCTAACAGCGCTGTGTCAGCGCTGCGGCAGCGTCGAGCCTAAAAATGGTATTCACTAATGTACTTTAAACGACACTAGCGCTCGGCGACGAATGCGGCGTGAGCTGGAACTACACTGCGTCGAGAGTTACCGCCTACAGTTCGACGACGAGCTGTTCTACATTAGTGAATACCGTTTTTCGCAGCGCTGCGCTCTACGTCGAAGTGAAGGCTGTCTCGTTGTCGAGCTCGTTGACGAACGCAGCATCGAATGTGTGAATAAAAGAATAGCATAGCAGGTGTTGTATTCCGGCTGGAGAGCAACTACGCCAAAAATATAAACAAGCACTATGACACCATGACAATAAGAGGCTTGGGTGCTTAGACAAGTTGCCAATCGCTAACGCTTAATCGTCAATCGTAAACGAAAGGCAGCCTATGTTGCACTAATATGAAAGAATGACAGAGGGATAACTATGATACGTTACTAAGCGTTAGCGATTGACAACTTGGCTAAGCATTCTGTTCTGATATTTGTGAGCAATCTGGCCGCTCTGATATATCTGATGGCGACTGTACACAAAATTAAAGGCTTTAAACATGTTCACAAACATTGTCTGTACAGAATATCCATATATTTATAACAAAAACAATTTGTCGCGGCAATTAGACCCAGGATGCTTAGCCAAGTTGCTAATCGCTAACGCTTAGTAGCGTATCGTAGTTTTCTCTCTGTGTCACACTTTCATATTAGTGCGACAAAGACAGTTACCTGCCTGCCGCTTACAATTAACGATTAAGCGTTAGCGAAAAAAGGCAACTTGTTTAAGCACCCAGATATTTTTTGAGAATGACCCTTCAATATCCAGGCCGATTCGATTTGAAATTCTCAAATTTCGAGGATTTGTATCTGTTACTGTAATGACGTCTCCGTTGGAGTGACAGAGACGAAACCTCGAAATTTACGAATTCCTTAGTTCGCTGTAGGAAACTCAGACATTTTCCTTGCATTTTGCATTTTCTATGCTCTCCTAAGCCCTTATAAGATCACCCGCAGCCGTCTGAGAGCTCTTGTATAAGGCCAACTTGAGATGACAATATCGTGACAAAATAAAATTGTAAGAGTAGAAGAATATTTTGGACGATGATTATTAATACGTACTCAATGACTACATGACTGACATAATACACGAGTATAATTACCTAGCAAGCAAATAAATAAATAATAGATTCATATTTAATAGGTTTTAGTCTTAGTCTAGAGATAAGCATAAGAAAATGTTATAGAATTTAAGTCACTTTATTGTTTACTACTTGCACTATTTGCTTGTCGATAATAAATAAATTTTATTATTTATTATTATTATACCCATATGCCCGATAATTTTTTGTACCCGTTTCAAAATATAAAGTGTTCATTTCTGGGCTTCTAAAATTTGGCCAGTAACTAAGAAACCGGCCAAGTGCGAGTCGGACTTGGTACTAGTATCAATTCATCATAATACAACATGATTGTTGTATGGAATTGTCTATTTTATTCTACTTTTTAGTATTTGCTGTTATAGCGGTAACGGAAATACAGCATCTGTGAAATTTTCAATTGTCTAACTATCACGGTTCACGAGATAAGCCTGGTGACAGACAAACAGACAGACAGATATCGGAGCCTTAGTAATAGAGTCCCGTTTTACACTTTAGGTACGGAACCCTGAAAATCACCAAGTATAGTTAAGTGCAAAAATATGTACCGAAAGAATCCGCTTATAAATATGTAACGACGTTCTTATTACAGAGAAAGTAAAGTACTCTGGGACATATTTTTGAATATTTTTATATACACTTGGCCGTGTGGCGACGGCAGTAAGAATACATTTGTCACCACCCCAACTCCTCCTGCGGGTGTCGTAAGAGTCGACTAAGGGATTGAAGTGTCACTGACTATTATTTGGTAAAAGATTGATGATGGGCAGCAGCGTTATCATAGTGGACACATTACTGCGATGCGGCATTTACCTTCTAATGCGTCAATTCAATACTTATTGTTGAGTCTATATTAATTCGCATAATTTATTACGCATACTTCAAATTGGCATAGCGTTGTTAAGCATACTATTTAAGTGGCATAAGCATAATTTCGCATAAACGATTACGCATAATGTATTTACGTATAACGTAAACTATCATAACGATGATTTGGAATAATTAGAATGAGCATAATACTAATTGGTATACCTAATGAAAGGTATAAAATATAATAGATAAAATAATAATGAGCGATCATAGATTGCGTAGCGAAACCGATACTATATAATATACCTAATATTTTTGCCAAGTTACTGTCGATTAGTACGTATTAATAATATTGTTATATAGGTACTATACACCGTGGGGTCTAATAACCCGAAAGATTTTAACAGTGTGTTCCTGACCACATTTAGAAACTGTAATAAACTTTTCTGGATATCGCCTAGTTTCAGAGTTATTACCAATTAAGAAAAAACATTTTCTAATTGTAACTCGGTACAAAAGGTCTTTTTAACGGCGTTGGTGCCATTATGGAGAATAGTCTTACTAACCTCATTAATAGATGTCAAAAAGTGAGAAATAAAACCTTTTATAAATGAGGTTTTTGTAAAAAAAAAATAACACTCATTGTAAGTGCTAGTTTTGTGATTATTTTTTACTTTTTATGTTGAAATACATTCAAAAATATAATAAAAATTGAAAAAAAAAAATTTTTTTTGCCAAAAATTACAAAAGTTATTAAGTATTTTTTGTTTGTTTTTAGATCACAAATGCGTGGTTAAACTCTTTCGGGTTATTAGAGACCACGGTGTATATTACTTCCAATTTAAAACTAGTTTAGACTTTCGATCGTAGAAATTATGGTATAGGTAAATAGGTTCCCCAGATCCTATTTTAAGCATCATTAAAATATACGCCCGTATTAAATAGGTACGCACTCTGTACGTGCGCCTCATGCGCCTACCAAGATGTGATTTCTTTACTAATAAAATTGATTATTAAATACCTAATGTTTTATTCAATTGATTGTAGTTGACGTGTTCATTAGAATGTGTAGGAGATATCGACGAAAGCTAGGCTTTAACTTCGCTCCTGCTTATTAATCTTTTGAACTTAACCTTACTGTCTTGGTTTTACCCTGATCTGCCTCATTCGCTTGATTTCTAAGTTTATGCTAATCCATATTAGGATGAATAAAGTGATATTTAATAATGTTATGCATATTTCAATTATGCATTATCAGTAATATGCGTATTAAGCATTATGGAATTTTATTATTTTGCCTATTCAATATTATGCTTAATTATTTATGCCAAATCCGTTATGCGAATTCATATTAGGACTATTAATATTAGGCATATTAAAGGGGACCCCTTATTGTTAAAAGGAGAGGCCTACGTCCAGCAGTGGACTATCATAGGCTGATGGTGATGATATACACTTTATTTTGCCTCTGACTATACGTACAACGACGTGTTTAGATGTTCATGCCTATAAAATATGCCCGCAACTGATCCCAAAAAGCGGCTTAATTGAGAATTTACACGTCGGCGTAAAATTTAACAAGATTAAAAACCGCTAAGTCTAAAGTAAGCGGATTCCGCGACAGAATTTATGATTGTTTACGCGACGCGGCGCGGAAAAATACAACAGAATTCAAAAACTTTAAATATGATTCCAATTTGATTTCCAAATCACTGGCGCGAATGAAACAAACATGATATTTTATCAACTTTAAATTCACGGTAACCTAAGAATAGTATATTTTTAAACTAACCCTCCTATTCAGAAACGTCTTCTAACTTAGCAGGTCGATAAGTATTGTTTGTCTCTTTCGGTCCCATCAATAAGTCCATAAAATCGAAGGGGACTAACGACAGTCATCTGCTAGCTATGTTAACTAGTATGGAATAAGGGGGTTAGTACAATGTGGATACCCATAAAAATTGATTCAATAATCACCAAATTAAAAATTTAAAAACAACCAACTTCAACCGATTTCTCCAAGATCCTATCATCTGTGGTTTCCATCATTGGTTTCCTATCATTAAATCCTACCTTCTGAATGAAAATTCATGTAAATGAATAAAATGGCCAAAAACGCCATACATGTACTCGTAGGTAATGGGCTGTCCCAGAAGTAAAGAGACAAGATTCGAATGAAAATATTTAATAAAAAAATCTTACAAAGCACTACTATTTATGTTTAGTTAAATTCAGAATCTCATTTTATTTGCTACTTTACATTAAATTTGCTTGTGCAAAGCCTCTGTAGCCAATTTTTCTAAGGTTGATTGCTACTCGTCTCATTACAGCTTTGCGAGACCTAGCTGCCACAATTTTAGCCAATTTAGTCCATCTATGCTTAAATCCAGTCAACGATTTGGGTTTTTCTGTTTGTTTTTTATATTATCGTTTACATAAAGGTCCATAAGCTTCACTACCAGGAGCTTGGGGAACATTTGGGGCGTTGTTATGTTTTTGTATAAAATCTATACCTGAAGCCTCTACATGTTGAGTGACTTCCGTGGCGTAGTGGCATGACGCCATATCCGGCTAGAATATAATTTCTTCCCTCTGGTAATGCTTGTCTATGAACGAAATTTATCGCATTATCATACATTCTCTCAAATAAATACGTGCATTCATAGAGCCTGTGCAAATATATGGTTAAGACGTATTGTCATTTTGGTCTATGGCTTGCAAAACGAGATATTTATTGAAAAATTTGACCTTTGCTACATTTTTTTGCGAATAATCTACGGAGTCCCGTCGAGTCGCATGGTAGTATTGCTTCCCAGGAATATCCGTTGGGTCCACGGGCACGTAAGTCTCATCACCAATTATGAAAACTTTTTTCAGTGTTTTTTCATACACTCTCCGGCATCCTCTTTTAGCTCGCACTTCTTGTTCCTTAAAGTACTTAGGAGCTGACAGTTTTGCAAATGCTTTAAGCTTTAGGTCGCATGTTTTAATACGAGCTATACTTGACTTCGATATTATCGATTTATCCGCAGCACTGCCGTGCAATTCCTAAACCACAGTAACTGCCAATTTTCCGATTTTCGGTTTATTGGTGATCTATAATCAGCAAATCAAAACGCATAATCCCAATCAATCGGTTTTCAATTTGGAAAACTGGAACATGGAAACTCGAAATCCCAAAAGCAGTAAGTGACTAGTTTTTCCTGCACAATGCAATATAAAGCGCAGTAAAATGGTCTACGGCTACGGTTTTTGGGCTGATACTGACTAAAACGCAGGACAGGTGTAGATTTTTATGATTTTTAGCATGTAAACTGATAGTATCTCGTTTATAAAGAAACTAATTAAAACACAGTATACATTTTTTATGCTAAAAGTGTTGTACTGCGTTTCCAGTTTCATAAATTAATAAGCATAATTACTAGTTAAGACGCAGTAGGAATAAAATAACGATATTTACAGCGGTACGCTACCTTTCAAATAAGTATCATATTGCCATCTAAACTGCAGTAACAAGTTCATTAATGTACACATTATGCTGTATGTTGTATTACTTTCAATAGCAATAATACTAGCTAAAGGACAGTAGCACCCCAAGGGGCTGCAGTTTAGGCAGTATTTTTATGTTTTTTGACTATTTTAACTGCATTTAGACGTTTATTTTAAGTGGTAAATTCGAGTTAGTTCCATCTCGGACGTTCAGTCCTTGAAGACAGCTTATAGTGATATCGTTAGAACATCCTGTTTAAGGTAGTAAAATAATTCTTGACCTATTTACAATTTAAAACAACCAAGGTGTCGTCTGTTGATAAACGAATAAAAACTTATATATTTAAACACATAAAGGTATTATTACCTAATTATTAGGTTCTTAAAAGACAAAAAATAACCTTCTCTTTAGTTTGTACACATTTAATTTTGCTATGCGAGTTATGGTTCATAGGCGGCGGTATCATCTTATTAAGCAATGCTTTGCCAACAAATATCATCGTTGTGTCATAATATTGTTACATTTCTTCTTGATTGCGGTACCTCGCCGTAACGTATGAAGTAGATTATACATATGAATTATACGAATACCGCCAATACCGGTCAATAATCGAGTATTTTGAAATTTGTATTTACCTGTTTTGGGATTTTTAAGATTGCTACATACTTTTTGGTTTAAGTTTCTTATACGGTAATTCCAGGTGCATTTAACAAATTTATTTATGTTAGTTTAAATTCAAAGCTAAACATAAAATATAAAAGTAAATTCTTAATCATTTCTTTAATGAATTGCTACATAAAATATATAAGTTGTTATTAAATTAGTCACGGATATTTAAGGGACGTTAATTAACATCAAAACAGGTTAACTTTCTCAAGAAATAAAAAAAACATGTTTTTTTTTGTGTTCATTTACCGAACAAAAAAGAATTAATCATTCCCTTTGTAATATCAATATGTCATGTCAAGATGTTTATTTAACACTGTCTGTCATGCCACGTCAATAGTAGTTTTTCTTAAAATGTTATTATGATTCGGCGGCAATACTGTAAGTAGGTAGATTATGAACGGCCTCCACAAACCAGCCGGCGATTCTAGAATAATGACTTTTGACTAAAGAGGTTTCGTTTAATTATCTTATTAACAGGGTGCTTTAACGAAGCAAATTTGTTTCATAGTTTTCTCCAAAAATGTGTCATACATAAATATACTCCAGGAGCCGAGTACTATTGTAGTAATAGGTCATAATTAATGACAATTTATTATCTTATAGGGTTTTGTATTATAATATACAGTATTATAAAGACTTTTTGATTTACAAGTGACACAAATACGTAAGAAATTATATTAATTTAAATTAATCGTAGAAGTGCTACGCCATAATCAGCCGTGACCTTACTCATTGAAATCATTGTAAGGCTAAATATATTGTGCCATTTGCTATGATTATAACCGATGATGGTACCTGAAGTTGATTGTTATTTCATTGCTTAAGAAAAGGTGGTAATAAGCCTTAATTTTTGTATTACTGACGACAAATCCTTAAATAAACTGCGTTTTCCAAGTAACTTTTAAATCCTTTTTTACTTCCTTCTGTATCACACATTGGTATGAAACTTGATAAGCGTGTTTGAATTTCTTAATAATAAAGTTATGATATACTGTTACAAAGTTTTGTTGTATTTTAATTACTTTATTTAAAAAAACTATATTTTACTGTTGTGAATGAAGTTCGTAGCAGGAAAATTCAATCAAAATACTAGTTAAATTACAGTATACTAGTCCCTTTTACTGCAGTTTAACCTGTAAAATGCCGCCTATCTCTATAAAGCACGCAAAATTTGTGCAGTAAGTGGTCATTTTACTGTGTCTTAATTAGTAATTGTTATATTTTTCCCTGTTTTTAAAAGCGCAGTACAAACACAGAATTTCGAAAAAACCACATATTTAATTTTAGAAAAAGCAGAAGCATGTATTTTTTAATTTATCATAATTATATGATTGAAATACTTTATTTTGCACTAAAAAAAAACTCATTAACTATCAA
Source organism: Thaumatotibia leucotreta (assembly GCA_025490895.1). Lineage (NCBI taxonomy): Eukaryota > Metazoa > Arthropoda > Insecta > Lepidoptera > Tortricidae > Thaumatotibia > Thaumatotibia leucotreta. Next base: position 10,879 of record JALPQI010022493.1, read on the forward strand.
ATCTTGGAAAATATATTACTTTAAAACCGTTTTTTGCTATAATCTCAAAATCGACTTTAGTCAGTTACTGTGTTTTAGGAATTGCACGGCAGAGCAGCTCTAACAGACATCGAAGGATTCAGTTTATACACTTTTTTTACTTTATTTATGTTCATAGCTACGGAAATAGTACATTTTTTCCCGGAATCTTCTTGAAAATATATTCATGCAATTCTTCAAAACGCTTTATAATTCGATACAAAGTATCTCTCCTTACTCCCTCTGAAGAAAATGACATATCGTGTCCGTTTTTCTATGACATTCATAATTCTGAACAACTCTTTAGCAAATACTTCGCGATCAGCTCTCTTCATTATCAAAATTTCAATAATACATTCGTATTTCCCGCTAAAATTTACAGATATGAGACATACGGTGGCCATGACTGTTATTTTTCTTAAGAAAATAAAAATATTTTCAAATAATTCGAAATTTGAAATTTGTCTCTTTACTTCTGGGACAGCCTTTACCTATAACATTTGAAGTGATCCCTCGATTACCCCAAGATCCCATCATCAGACCCCAACTTGGTGCCAATAGGACCATTTAGGGGTTATACGCGTTCGATCATAAAAATAAATTTAAAATCAGTTTAATATTCTCGGTGATATAGGGTAACATACACACAATCTGTAAAATTAAGAACCTCACCTACTTTTTTTGAAATCGGTTATAAAGCATGAATGATTGTTTTATACGAGTACCTATGTAATGTCGTCACATAGACAAGCCTTAATTAGTTAATCCTATCGTGGGACTAAGGTGATGCGTAACATTGACAAATAATATTTATTTATATATTCCTTTGCGACTCATTGATATAATATGCATTTGAATACAATATCAATGTCTGAGTATATACAACCAAGTATGACATCTAATTATTCACATTAATGAATACAAAAGGTTATGAATAACAAAACCTATGACTCCTATGAGTATAGGCAGAAGCCCCCACTTGTACAATAGTCATTATAATTTTATGTAAGTATACCTACTCGTATAATATACAGGATATTTAGGGTTCCGTGGTCAAAGTCGAACTATTCTTTATTCAAGTAAGCCTATTAAGAAGCATCGTCTGACACTATCCATAATGTACAGTCGACGTCAAAGATATCATTACGGTTTAAGTGCCAAAAATATATTTACACGACTTTATTGCCTTGACATTAAGGTCGTGTAAATATATTTTTGGCGCCTAAACCGTAATGATATCTTTGACGTCGACTGTACAAAAAAAGAAATAGATCTCTTATCGACATGAAACTCGTAATTTCACGAGAGCTACCATCAAAATAAATAGAATCTGACCTTTAAAACGTTTTAACCAATCAAATAAAAATTATGTATCAAATATTTCATATGTAAATCTTGATCCAAATCATGTGAGAAAGGCGACCATTCTGAAAAATTACAGAAGAGTTGTCAAGAAGAATACACTAAACATTAATTTATTGCACATTGATAATTTTGGATACCAGCGTCATCGTATCACTGCTGTGATCACCAAGACAGTTGAAAGAGAGGCCTATACCCAGCAGTGGACGAAGATGATACCTGTGTGTACATTTTTTCAAGATGTTCTCAAAATGCAATGTTGTAGAATTTTACCCTATCATTTTCGCGAACCCTCTTATCACTAAGGTAAATTACGCTTATACCCTGAAGAAAATATGTTTATTGTACCTATATTGTTGTCTTACAAAAGGGAAACCCGGTAAACTTAGCGGGACGTTATAAAATAAATTTTCTTGGCACTTCGGGGCTGGGTTCTATTCACGTTTAATCTTTCTAAGGGCACTGATATCTCGCACAACTGAATGCGTAACCAAGATGCCAATCGCGAACGTTCAGTAGCGTAGTGTAATTTTCTCTGTCACTCACACGAAATGTAACTATCTTTGTCGCACTAATAAAAATTAGGCCGACAAAGATAGTTACGTTTCGTTCGCGATTGGCATCTCAGCCTATGCACTCGGTTTTGTTTTTAAAGAAGATTCTTTACATTTATTATTCGAATCCTCACTTGCCAGACTTGGGACTTTGACTAATGTCCCAAAGCTTTCCCTGAAGGTTTGCCAGAGAGCTATGGGGCGCAGTAATTTTGGTGTTAATCTGACAGCAGAATTAAAAAACTCAGTTCTGCGCTTCAAAACAAAAATAGCCAAAGTAGCCGTGACAGCCACAAAGCTGAAGCGGGACTGGGCCGGCCATGCTAAGCGATTTGTGGGCTAAGAGAACTACCGTGTGGACACTAAATATAAAAGTTTGCCCGGCGAATAAAAATTCTACCTGTCTAATTTAATTGGAGTCAGATGTTAATTGGGTTAATCTTACATCAAGAGTGCAAACGATTTGTACCAGTTAGAGTTAGAGTTAGAGGGGACACAATATTTTTAAATACAACTTTGTGATCAGTATGTATTTAACCTATACCATATTGTAAATTTGTAGTACAAACGGTCACTGAGCTATATTAAAAACTGTCAGACAGACGGACATGGCGAAACTATAAAGGTTCCTTGTTTACTTCGAAATTCTAAAAAGGGTTAATTAATCAACAATGATTTCATAAAGGCAATCAATAATAAATCAGAGATCAGGTTCTTTTGTTGCACTTTTAAAACAGTTTTATTACCAGCAAGGCAATCACTTAATCGCATTTTAAATTTGCATACATACAAAAATATACGTAGGGAAGGATTATTTACAAGAAGGAAAAAGGTACAATTTCATAAACTAATTTGTTCCTTCGCTCCAACTCAATTTTTCTTTGACACTGTTTAGGCTTCTCCTAATATCATATCATTTCATTCAAAATTCGTTCCGTACAGTCAAATAACGATACCTTTTCGCTTTTACTCCTTATTAGAATGGTATAAAGTGCAAAATTTGAACATAAATTTGTACGCCGCCGGCACTCCATACCACAATGTCCTTATGACTGTCATCCAGATTTAATATCATATCTTCCATTTGTACGAGTTCTGCAGAGTGGCAATTTCCTTCCTTAAATTATATTTCGACGTATACGCGTAAACTAAATACGTATGCGACCCGAAAGACAAATTTTATTTATATTTTCTCTGCCACAGTTCCATTCCGACGTGATTTTACGAGGTTTTCTGTATTGATGTTTTTTACCTTTCGTGTTTCAAACGTGACATGTAAAAAGTGGGATAGAAAATTAACAAACAAAAATAACCCTATTTTTAAAAAGTTTCCCTTCGAAAAAACTAACACCTCTTAGACCTATTTGTTCAGTAAATAAAAGAAAAAATAAGGTATAGAGACTTTTGACACTTATAACCATTTAACCGCGGGTTAGTGGGTTAACTTTGGACTGTGGAAGTGGAACTTAGTGTCTTTATTTTTTCGAAAAAGTATAGTCATAAAAATAACTTGTGTATTTAATGTGATTACACACTTTCATTCTTTTACTGATGACGTAATCAATTCAGATATAAATGATAATGATACACTCCAGATGATTGCTAAAATTATAGTACAAAAGTAATACGAAATATTTTTTCAATAAGTTTCGGTTTTGGAATCAAAGAATTTATTTTTTGAGAATTTTCAATACTGAAATCAACATAAAGGTGTAAAGTTGTATACAAATCGTTGGAACTCAACAGTAAACAACGAAGGAAACTTTGTATGAGATTTTATAGTTCTGCAAAGTAAATTATCGTGAGATGCCTGCATCCACTCCACTTTGATCGAAGTTTCCGAAGATCTTAGTGAGGACTATTACAACTGGGTTCTTTATTAGTTCAATATTGTTGGAATATTCTTTACTTTATTGTTGAGACGTCGTATTGAGGCTTTAGAAATGTAAAAATATGTACATTCTGAAAAGATTTCTGTAGGAAATCACAAGAGTAAAAAACTTTTTGCTGACATCATTAAGCATTCGTAATTTTGTTTTTGTACGCTTTAATAGTGTATTCTTTTGAAACCCGCTATCATATTATTTCCTAGATCATTAAAAAAGTTTACTTGTTCGATTCAATTTCGGTATAATATCGGTTTCGATATGCTTAATAGAAAACCATTTCATAAGAGCTATGAAATGCTGGACGTTTGGATTAGAAATATCATTAAACGGTCAAAACTTACGTGTATTTATTTTAGTCACTACACGTGACATGTTTCGGAGAGCCTAGGTCTCCATTATCAAGCGCATAGTGACTAAATTGCACGTGATTATAACCGTTTAGTTACATGGTCTCACGAAAGTTTAAATTCGATATTTGAATTTTAAATCCACGACGCAAGCAAAATAACTCCTGGCTACTAGTATTAACAAACTTTATGAAAACGACTCATTTAACAAAAAAGCAAACTAAAAACTTCAAGTTTGTAAGTTCGTGATGAGAGCTGTTAGTGTAATGGTAATTCGTCGTAATGGAGGTTCGCTCGAACGAGATAGCGCCGAAGTTAAATGTTCGCCCATCAGCGGACGATCGTGATCCCCGTACGTAACAAATCAACCTCTCTGTTCCCTTACGATGGGTTTGCACGCTTCAAACTGTGTTAATAATTAGCTACCTACTATTAGTAGGTTTATATCTATGCTACATGGTTAATGTTAATGTACCTATCGTGTATAATGGTTGCCCTGAAAACCAGCGCCATGGCTAAAACTTTATCTAGCGGCATATGCTGAGTGGCATCCATTTTGGTGTTGTTTTTAGTTTTAAGATGTATTTTAATTTAAGTTTACCTTTTTACTCCAAATAAATGAATTCTATTCTATTATATTTTATATGCTATAGTTAGACGTCGCTTCTGTGAACTGTACCTTATTTGTGAAGGTACCCGATTTTTTTACGAATGTTTGTTATTCTTTCGTCTGAGGTGGAGCCAAAATCGCGCTTCTTGTTGTGCTAAATTTTATACTTTAAATTAAAGCTTGCAAGGTCACAAGTTTCAACAGCAAATTATAGTTGCCACCCTCAAGATACAAAATGGTTGGGCGTAATATTCAAACTCATAAATTCATTTTGTAATGCGGCAAATTAAAAAATAATATTTGATGAATAATTCCGATTTTTACTAATTATTAGACAGCACTTAATGCCAGAGTGTGGCACAGTTACGTAGAATATTTTATAAGCCTCACTTTTGCGGAAACACAATAGTTAAACTTGTTTATAATATATGTTCGCTGCTATCAGAGAGATTTACCAATGCACAAGACGTCGTGAGAAAATATAAATTTCCCTCTTCATCAAACCTCGTGCAGTACATCTCGCTCTTATGTGGGACAGTAGATCGCCGAGAGGAACTATCCGTTCAAATCTTTTTTTAGTTAGTAAAAGATGGAACTTTTATACCGTGACGATATACTGTCACACCAATGAAATACACTAAGAAAGCTCACGAAAACTCAATTACTGCTACTAGATCTCATGGTAAGGGATCCTATACAGAGCCCGGTATTACTCAGCAGAATACTCGAACGACGTATGCACGTTTGATGCAGTGCTGCTTAATATTTACGCCGAGCCGAGTACTTCATCAATGAGACGGAACCACTCTGTTTGAAGGTCGATTAAGTCATGTTTCATCATGCTTGACAGGTACAGCGCAAATACGAAGATATTATCAATTACCGGTATGATCTAAGTATTTTTTATGGTAAAGGTCGCAAATTTAATATTCACATTCGCCTAATTTTAAGCAGCTAGTGTAGTGTATAGACGCATGCAATTTCAAAGAATAGATGACATTTCTGACCCGTTTAATAATATATAATGTACTGTATCATATCCTACTATAAATTTCTCAATCATTTTTTGTTTTCTTGTCGTTGTTCTTCTTAGTGTAAAAGTTCTTTACACTGAGCGCTAAAAATTTCAATCAACAGATTTTGGCCCTGCTTATCAAATAATAATTGTTAAATAATAATGCGCTAAAATAAATCAACTACCTATAATAATTCCAATTCACTATACTTTTTTTTATGTGACGAAGGTAGACTATAACTGAGCTCTCAGCCCACCTGGTGGAAAGCAGGAGCTGAGGCCCATGGACATAGCGATCAAAAAAATCACCTATGCGCTGCCTACCCACAGAGTACTTAGATGGATTACCTCTATCTAAGTATACCAGTAATTACACCGGCTATCTTACCTCCAAACCGAAACACAGCAGTTCACATACTGCTATTTAGCGGCAGGTTAACGGGTTTTAAGACGGTGGTAGCTATCCGGGCGGACCCTGCACGAGGTCCTATCTCCAGCAAATATGTTTTTCGGCGTATCTGCTAGGCACTCTGTATCTGACAAAATAGTAGATATACAAGATTGTACGTAATAGGTAGTTAGGTAAGATACTATACACTAAATTCCCGTTAAGAAAACCTTAAACGTCAACATAAGACGCGTTTCTTAACACTAAAACCCGAGGGTCCCGATGCAAAGATTGTGACGCAGGATGGCCAGTAAATTCCGAACTAAATTACACATCGGATATGTCGAGTGAACGAAGGTGAACTCGAGCGAGTATTAGGATGTCTTTACATTCTCCTACTAGATATCGGAAAGAAACACAAAAAGATAAAATCAAAAGATTATCGGTGCTTTTATTGGTAGGTACATGGCTACCAAAAATGTAAGAACTAAGAGAGAGCAAATCCTCTCGTCCATGGTTACTCCACGAATTAAATATACAAAGATATTAAACAAGACACTTGTTACAAATTTTTTGGGAATATTTGCTTCTTTTTGTATTCTGTATCCTAAAAAAAAAACACAATATCCGAATATTAAATAAAAACCCATAGGTATTTTACACGAAACTGCATGACAAGAAAAAAATACTACAAATTTGAATACAAAATATAAACCCCAAATAAATTAAAAAAAGGATCGACTACTCAGATTTTCCATGGCTATAATCTGACAGCATAAAAAATAGATGTAAAAAATATAAATATGTTAAAGCTTAAAGCAAAAAGGACTGATGGTACCTGGGTCATTCTGAAAATTCATTAGATCTTTGTGCCGAAAAAAAAAATATTTTAATGAAAATTCTCAAAATATAAATATTTTAGTTTAATATTTTTAATTATACAAGGTCTACACTATTGGAGGTAACAGTACGTGCTACTAAATGGAGGTAACAGAGTAGTTTTTTCTAATGACGATTATTTGCAACGAATTTTATAAAG
>JALPQI010022494.1:0-19461 GCA_025490895.1 Thaumatotibia leucotreta
GTGTGATGAAAAATTATTTAGGCTCTTTCATTCAGACAAACTTAGGGTAGTAGGTTTATGAAATACCAACAATACTATATGGTAGGGTGTGGCGGTAACATGGTTTACGTAATAATTATATCAACAGTATCAATAAAATATAGTATACTCCATTTCAAATAAACCCGATGAACCCCGATGAACTTTGAAGTGGCATCGGGCCATGGTATTTGAAATGAAGTATGGTACTTAAAGTATCGAACTCGCATTTCAGTTCTGGCACCGTCTAAATGGGGCTTTGCACATTTTGACAAAGACCGCTACCTGCCCAAAATACGCGTTTACCTTGACATTTAACCAATCGAACAACGCATTTTGCTGGTCGCAGTATTTACTAACACAGGTTGCTTGTTCGTAATAGACGATTTTACCCCAGAATACTAAATGCCGAAGTTCATACGACTCTTACGACTTTTGAGGTCTGTGGTCTTAGCAATACGGTATATAATCGAGTGTAACATAGAAACCTATGGCAGTTTTGGCTTGAGCCTATTGAAACTTGTCGAAGTAATAAAAAGACGCATTAGCTAATTTCAGAAGAGTTCATTAACAGCTTTAGAGACCAAATGAAGTACCTTTTGTAATATTAAATGTGATTTCCCTCATTATAACTGTGATTGATTATAATATTTATAATATACACGGTGCGGTGCTCGTGAGCATTCCGAAAGATTTAAATGCTGAATTCCTGAGCATATGTAGAGTTTTTAATGTTATATGTAATTTCCTGGATTCGGCTTGGTTCCAGAGATAATTAACCTTTTTTTGAAATAAGTTTTCCGACGTAACTCGTCATAAAACTTCTTATTGATTACAATGCTACCACAATGTGTTCTAAAATTACCACACCTTTTGCCTGACAATCAAAAAATAAGAATAGACTTGACGAAAAAAACCTATTCCTAAAAAAAATCATTTAAAAAATTAATTTTAACAAATTGTTGTTATGATAAAAAGTATTGGAAATGTTAAAAGTATTAAAAAGTAAAAAAAAAAAAAAATTTTGGAATTTGACATTAGGTCATGCATAGTTAAAATCTTTCGCAATGCTCGCGAGCACCGTGTATAATAACTGAAAAATCACGGATAGAACACTAGAGTCACATAAAGAAAACTGCTATGTATATCCAATTATTCACCCACCTAGTTCTGTACTGGGTACCTATATTATTATTTTATTGTTGTCATTAGGTGTTCTTATGTTTTCCTAGTATTGTCATATACATTCACCACAAGATACATAGCAGCAGCCAGGGTACTCAAAAATATCAGAGCAGACCTCTATCATCAGGGCGTTACGGAGCAAATATTTCTTATGGCTACTTCAAGTAAGATTACAGTAGCAGTACCATGAGTTTTCAATTAGGTATCGATTATGTTAGGTTTTACTCTATGTAAAGAATTCTAAGCGAAGGCTCATGGACAATGGACATATGCATCCTGCCAATCCTCACCTACAGTGCTCAGACTTCGTCGTTGACATCATCTCAAAGGTTAAAACTCGGGGTTTGCCAGCGAGCTATGGAGCGCAGCATATTAGGTGTGAAATTACAAAACCGAATCCGGAACACTACGCTGCGCTCCCAGACTAAGATAGTGGATGTAACTTGGAAGCAGGCTAAGCTAAAGTGGGACTGGGCTGGTCACGTCTGTCGGATGCCGAGTGAGCTGTGGGCCAGAATAGCAGCCCGACACAGATTGGCAGCCCGACAGCTCCAATCGGAGACGCGGCAGACCTCGTCGGCAATGGCGAGACGAGCTGGACTCCTTTTTGAAAGAGTGGCCGGAAGCAGGTCGACAAAGATCAGATTGGAGAAAATGGGGGGAGGCCTTTGCCCAGTATGGCTGGGACACTATAGGCTCACAATAATAAATAATAGAGTAAAAAAATGATTGAGTATTGAGTAATAATAATAATAAAGAATTCTAGCACAGCAAGAATTCATCGTAGCGCAATGACCTACCCTATCGTACCGGTAAACGTTCATTCTGTAAAAAAAATATGACAACTTTTCGTTGCATGATTCACGCGTCAAAACTGAAAAAATACATAATTTATTACCAAAATCGAACACGCCTTATTCTAAAATTACCGACCTGAAAACAGGCGCGACGACAGATCTATATTTAAACCTACTTATTGTACGACTTCCGCTAGTATGAGGCCGTTCTAATTCTAGTGATGAATGGGCTTCATGGATATCTGCTTTCTTTTTGGCTGTAAAATATTATCGTCATTGGACATTTGGACGTTTTCCGAAAAACATGTATCCACCATTGTATACGACCACGCTGCGGAAGTAGGTATAGTATATTCATCTTTTAGTTGTCTTATTTATAAAAAAAAATCTATACTCTAAGCTTTTTTTACATCTAAACCATGCCCTATTTGGCTATACCAAGATCCCTGAGTCCTTATTTTTGTAAAAAATGTTTTTACTCATGGTACTGCTTTATTTTGTTTGAATAAAGGAAATAGGAGTTTACGACAGAAAATTGCAATTTTGAATGTATACCACCATTCTAAAAGATATAGTCAACATCAAAAGATCCAAGTAATGATTATTTACATTTGTCACCATCCCAACTCTTCCCGCGGGTGTCGTAAGAGTCGATTAAGGGATTAAAGTGTCACTGATCATTTGTTGATAGAAGATTTATGATGGCCAGTAGCGTTATCATAGTTGACACACTGCGATCGCCAACCCGCTTGCCCAGAGTAGCGATTATGGGTATTAACCTCCAGATACGTCTACTGCGTCTAGATGCATAGTTAATAGGAGCGACCTACGTCCAGCTGTAGACTGAGATAGGATGACGATGATGATAGTTAAAAAGACACGACGATAAATTCCTGTACGCTTGCAGAAACGAATCCCTTTCTGTGCATAATTTACCTTTCAAAAGATTACCTACCTACTTTCTGAGCATAGTAATTATTACACTAAGTTCATATTATATTGGCCGTGTGGTGACGGCAGTAAGAATACATTTGTCACCACCCCAACTCCTCCTGAGGGTGTCGTAAGAGTCGACTAAGGGATTGAAGTGTCACTGACCATTATTTGACAAAGATTGATGATGGGCAGCAGCGTCATCATAGTGGACACTGGACACACTGGACACATTCCTCGTGATCGCCAATCCGCTTGCCCAGCGTGGCAATTATGGGCATTTACTTCCTAATGCGTCTAAACGCATAGTTAATAGGAGAGGCCTACGTCCAGCAGTGGACTATCATAGGCTGATGATGATGATGATGTTCATATTAGTCAGCATAACAATTTACATTGTAACATTTTGGTCAGGCATACGTTTTACCACCCTGACCTATGTTTTATCTAGATCTCTAGTTGCACTAACAAAAGAACTATAACCGACTTTCTATTTTTAAATCCGAATTTGAATTTCGAATGCCGCGGACCGTTCGCTAAATGCAGTTGCCGTTGCGATGTTGACAGATTCCAAATTGAATTTTGTTTTATTGAGCAGATGCTAAGTAGGCCTAGCTTTTGTTTACTCCCAAGTTATACGACATACAGGCAGTTACTGTTCTACTTTTTCTATTTTCAACCGACTTCAAAAAAAGGAGGAGGTTCCCAATTCGACTGTAGGTACCTATTTTTTTATGTTTGTTACCTTAGAACTTCCGACTGGGTGAACCGATTTTGAGGATTATTTTTTATTTGAAAGCTAATATGTAAGAAAGGAAGAAAGAAAAAACATTTATTCGACATAGACATTAAAACATAAATGGAAGTAAACTAAGTGCCACAAAATGGTCACCAATTAAGCATATCGCTGGGCTATAGACACAGCCCAGCGCTGGTCTTCCATTGGAGCCATTAGTGAGATCACGGTTGGTAACATAAATTAAAACTACTGGCATGCTAGCAACTATTTTAACCCTATTAGTAAAATAAAAAAATAGTACATTGTGCATCAAGGGAGGTAAGTACGGAATTACTAACGAGAGTGCTAGAAGCCCTACGCCGTAGGCTTTTAACGACTCGAGTTAGTATTCCGCTTACCGACCGTGATGCATAGTTACAATGTTTTTCATCACACTTGCCGACAAAAAATAAGATTTAAAACAAATAATTATTAAATGACGTACTGACATTTCTATCACTCTCTAGGAAATTTCACAAATACATAAAATCAGGCTGTGATGAATTCATTTTAGAAACCCCGATCGAAAGCTTGACGAGGTACGCGCATTGTAGAGTTGCGTTGTAGGCTTCACAAACAGATGTGATGTAAAATTAAGTACCTACTGAAAATAACATACGAGAAAAAAATGTCTTGTCGTGCCATATCATTTAAATTAGCGTCATGCAGATTATTCGCTGAAAACTAAATCGCATTCAAATAAAATAAACAGTGATTTAATAGACAGACAGGCGTGGCAAAAACTTGTAACAGGATTTTTGTTGACAACTGAATCCTAAAAAAAGCGCTTTAAAATGTAATCATTGCAAACGTTACATCAAAACCTAGAATATAAATAAGGTACCTTTAACATTGATATTAATTCACTTTAATACAAAAGTTGCACTCTTAATCCAATACTATACGGTTCAAAATTAAACAACAATTGCTCTGCTAAATATTATAAAAAGGGCAGCCTATAGTTGTATCAAAATGTATTAGGGGCGGACGGTTGAATTATAAGTAGAACTTAGAATTTGGAATTATAGAACGGCATGTTTTGATTTTAAATTCTAAATTTGAAATTCTATTGACCGTTATTCCAATGTGGCCACGGAGCGATTTTACGTCAGCTATGCAACCGTCCAGTAATTTCTGCGGCCAATAATCTTTTCAAGGATTGCATAAAATCTTAGCGTGACATCAGAGTAGGTACAGTACAGTTATCTATAATGTTAAAGGATTAGGGAGCTGTCACACCGAATGCGATTCGCGCGCCGCACCAGCCTGACAACCCACTTATATTCTTAATATTAGTGTAAATTTTTGAAAACTGAGGTCAGTTCGGTTTTACTCTATTCAGAACTAATTTTTAAATATTTTCTTTATTACTTCAGAGATACCTACTCGTATTGTAAGATTCTGTTTTTATTCTTGTCTTTTGCTTAAAGATAGTGCGTAAAGAGCAGCTTCAATTGATATGACTTCCGCATCTGGTCAAAACTTGAAATTATTACAAATCGTACAATTACCTATCGCATAGAATTCATCATTCGCCTATGTTAGTCCATTGCTGGACTAACATAGCGACTAACATGGCCTTTCCTTATAGTCTATGCGTATTGCCTTATTAGCAGGTAATACCTTTAATCGCGCAGTAGTGTGTCCATTGTGATGATGTTGATGTTGATCATCATCAATCTTTAATAAATGAATGGTCAGCGACACTTCAATAGAATCACTGATCTGAAATTCTCCATTGCAGGCAACAAGGTTCTCTAGGATTTCAAAATTGTGATAAAGGGAAGGTCTACTGAGGCAAACGTAACTAATTAAAATTCAATTTCATCTATTTAGGTACAAGATCTAATTTTTGGGGCATAGAAAATTGTTTGGTTCGAAAAAGTATAAATCAATACAGCTAGGGCTTGCAATATCGGACCATTTCCAGTTCCGGAACTGATTTCCGATATTGCACTTCAATTAACGAAAATTTTGTAAATCTAGGTCATATTTAACTAAAACGTAAAATTGCTATGTGATTTGTATACAAGATACCCATGAGGAAAGGGAAACAATTTAACAGCATATTCCTGAGGCTAAAAGAAGCAAGTTTTTTTATGTGTTTCGAATGCTGCACTACATAAAAAATAATTTTATTAATGAAACTATCGCAAAAAATGCATTTTAAAGTTTTAGGTAATTATTGTACATTGTGCCTCAAGGGGAGGTAAGCACGGAATTACTAACGAAAGTGTTAGAAGAAGAAGAGAGTTTTTGAAGGCAACACAGCGACAAAATCGTTACCTAAAATGCGCAACGGTTTAAATAAAAGACATTTTTTCTTAAAATAGACGTCATCCGGTAAACTTATACTACATTTTAAACTTCAAATCTAGTCATAAATCCGCTGTTTTTTTTTCCTTTCCTCATGGGCACATTGTATTGTCCATTAATAAATTAAGGTTAAGTTCTTATACAAAATGCTAAGTACTTATAGGTATGGTAATTCAAATTAGAAACATTAGTCATTTTACATATGTTACAATCTTGTCAACAATCCGTTCTTCTTCTTTGTCGTTAACACTCTTGCCAGAGTGGTCGTGGTCATCACTTCAGCTGTTGGTGGCAAGCTTTACAACACGTCGCCACTCCTCTCTGACGGTCGCCCTCCTGGTGCATTCATACAGTGATGACTAGCCATTTACAGCCGCTTTTATCTGGTCAGTCCACCTCATAGGCGATCTTCCTCGTAGCCTGGTTCCCTCAATCTTTCCCTGAACCACAAGTTGCTCCTCGCAGCCACCTCTCCTCGGCGGCACACGTGACCAAAAAAAGTGAGGATACGAGACTGAACTAAAAATGATAAACGCTTTTTCAAAGTCAAAGTCAAAGTCAAAATATCCTTTATTCAATTAGGCCCAGCAACGAGCGCTTTTGAATCGTTAAACTAAATAGCGAATGAGAGAAAAAAAAACTACCTCCGGTTCTAACCCTACACCACTGCCTGAGAAGAATCCGGCAAGAAACTCAGCGGGACTTTCTTTTTTCAAATAATAGTCTTATAACATCTTACGGCTAACATGCATTAATTAAAAACGAAACATAAATTTGATATAATATAAATACAGATATAGTACATTAACTAGAGATGAAGTCTCTAATAGTCAGAACAATTATATTTTGATGCCTAGTTCTCGAAGTATAGACTCGTTGGTACGGAATTCAGTCCATGATACTCCGAGCATTCTTCTCCAGCACCACATCTCTAGGGCGTCTATCTTCTTCTTCTCTACTTCCCGCAGGGTCCACGTTTCTGCGGCGTACAAAAATATGGGGAATATAAGTGCCCGAACCAGCCGAATTTTTGTTGCTCTGTATATGTTACGATTCCTCCATATTTTCCTCAACTTATCCATTGCAGACCTAGAAATTGCCATACGCCTCTTCACTTCATCGATACATCCTCCGTTGTTCGTAATTAATGCCCCCAGAGAAATGTACGACTGCACCAAATCACAATTAGCAATTTGAGTAATTTCTGGAGAATTGTTATTCATGCGGTCGACAATCATAATTTTTGTTTTATTCCTGTTTATCTTAAGTACGAACTCAAGGCTAACGCGCTCCATCTTGCCGAGAAGTTCTACCATATGTAACAATCAGTTACGTACCTGTAAACTTTAATTACAGATACCAAAATTTTACTTTTTTGGAATGCTACTTGATATTAGACCAAGTGGAGACTTAAGTCAAAGTTTAAGATTCTTCTACATATGTAAATAGTAATGCGTATAATTATCGAAGGGCTAAAAGAAAAATAACGGTAAATAATTGCAACCCAATTTATAATTATAATTAAAATCTGGTACAGGATCGTTGTTTACCTTGGCCAGTTTTCGTGGTTTAGTAGCTAGGTACTACTTAACTTTTTTTAATTTAGTAAACACTGTTTATTTTACAGAAAATCAAACATAACACAATTTGTGGTTAGAATTACTTATCGATATATATTGTGGTGGCTTTGTATCCTGTATTCTGTACCTGATTATCATAATCGTGTTGATATTTTATGTTTATCCATATAATAAAAACACTTTTTTTTAATTCCGAAATTCCGATATTAGTTGTGTCAAATCCGGAACTGTAAAAACAGCAAAATCGGTCCGAAATTCCGATATTTCGAAATTCCGGAATTCCGGAATGCAAGCCCTAAATACAGCTGGGGCCCGTTACTCAAACGATATTAGACTAACATTAATGGGTTGTTATATGAACTATGACTGTTCGAAGACTTATAATTATGACTATCTGTCTAATATCGTTTGATAGCCCACCTAACGAAGACCAAAAGTTGCCTATCAGGGGAAATAACTCGTGTATAAGCGAATTTTGGCATAGTTGTAGGGAATGGTGTTTTAAACCACGTACCAAAAGTACTGGTGGTTAGGGGTGGAGCTAACGAGGGGAGGGGGGTGTAAAGGTCCTTATTTTTAATTTTTCGTAAATAACTCGTAAACCGTGGCTTATTGCAAAAAACGTTCTAGTACAAAAGTAATCTACATAAAATTCTCTACAAAAAAGACTTACGCATGTTTCCTCTGGGATCAATGTGTCATGAGATAAGAAAGCAAGAAGATGGACACTAAAGAAATAAACACATTTGTTTAAGTAGGTATGGCACATACAGAATGCTTGCGAGCATTCCAAAAGATTTTGATGCTGAAT
Organism: Thaumatotibia leucotreta; assembly: GCA_025490895.1. Lineage (NCBI taxonomy): Eukaryota > Metazoa > Arthropoda > Insecta > Lepidoptera > Tortricidae > Thaumatotibia > Thaumatotibia leucotreta. Next base: position 8,419 of record JALPQI010022494.1, read on the forward strand.
TCCTGACCATATTTAGAGTCTTTAATGTTACATAAAATTTCCTGGATTCGGCTTGGTTTCAGAGATAATCAACCTTTTTTTCGAAATAAGTTTTTCGACGTAACTCGTCATAAAATTTCTTTTTGATTACAATGCTACCACAATGTGTTTTAATATTACCACACCTTTTGCCTGGCAATCAAAAAATGGGAATAAACTTGACGAAATAACCTGTCCCTAAAAAAATTATTAAAGTAAATAATTTTAACAAATTGTTGTTGTGATAAAAAGTAAGGAAATGTCAAAAAGTATTCAAAAAGTCTAAAAAAAAAGAGAAAAAAAATTTTTTTTGGTGGCGTTTGACATTAGGTGGTCTCATGATATTTTTTGTTTGTTTTGATGTCTAGAATGCATAGTTAAAATCTTTTGACGATGTTTATGAGAATATTTTAGGTTTTGAAGATAATTATGAATTTTATTTTTACAAATGAGCATTCAGGGCGCGCCCGGGCGCGAGCATTTCAAAAGATTTTAAGTATGCGTTCTAGATATCAAAATAAACAAGAATGATTATGATACCTGATGTGATATAACGCCAAAAAAATATTTTTTTTTCTCTCTTATTTTTTAGACTTTTTGAATACTTTTAGACATTTCCAGTACTTTTTATCATAACAACAATTTGTTAAAATTATTTATTTTAATATTTTTTTTAGTGACAGGTTATTTCGTCAAGTTTATTCCCATTTTTTGATTGCCAGGCAAAAGGTGTGGTAATATTAAAACACACTGTGATAGCATTGTAATCAAAAAGAAGATTTATGACGAGTTACGTCGAAAAACTTATTTCGAAATAAAGGTTGATTATCTCTGAAACCAAGCCGAATCCAGAAAATTTTATGTAACATTAAAGACTCTAAATATGGTCAGGAATTGAGCATTAAAATCTTTTGGAATGCTCGGGAGCATTCTGTATGTGCCATACCAACTTAAACAAATGTGTTGATTTCTTTACTGTCCATCTTGTTGCTTTCTTATCTCATGACACATTGATCCTAGAGGAAACATGTGTACATCTTTTTTGTGGAGAATTTTATGTAGATTACTTTTGTACTAGAACGTTTTTTGCAATAAGCCACGGTTTACGAGTTATTTACGAAAAATTAAAAATAAAGACCTTTACACCCCCCTCCCCCCGTTAGCTCCACCCCTAACCACCAGTACTTTTAGTATGTGGTTTAAAACACCATTCCCTACAACTATGCCAAAATTCGCTTATACACGAGTTTTTTCCTCTGAGTTTCCTTCGTTTGGTGTACTATGAGAAACTGGTCCCAGGTAGGATTGTTTTTGAAATCTATTAGTTAGACTCAAATTCTCTGCTTTTCCTTAAGGTTGACTGGTAGAGCATGCCTTGTGGCATTAAGTTCGCCTTTTGTACATTAAGATTTTCTTTTGTGCAATAAAGATGAAATAAGTAAAAAAAAACAAGTTACATTTGCCCTATAAAATGAATTAATTGAATTAGCGTCAGTTGAGGACCTGATGGCCTAATAGGTATTTTTTGTTGTTTTCACACAAAATTATAACCTATGCCTATGATCACTTCCCAAAAATAGCATTCTAGTTCATTCACACAAATCATGCCACGATTGTTTTCTGATCGGATGCTTGCCAAAATCCCTTTTAAAATAGCTGTGACGTGCGTTAGTGTTTTAGTAAAATGTCAAGTCCAGTCATGTCAAATTGGAGATATACAAGCTACGCGTAAAGTATGCTTACTCCACTCTGGCCCGTTATAATTAAATTATACGTTGTTAGAGAAAACCGTTGCGAAATAGTTATTTGTTTCAGACCGGTGCAAAGTTGCTGTTTACTCCTCTTGCTAATATTACGATCAGTGTTTTTTACTACCTAGAGCGTAATCGTATTGTATATTGCGAGTACAGTCAAGTGCAAAAATAAGTATCGAAAGAATCCGCTCATAAATATGTTACGACGTCCTTATTTCATAGAATTAGAGTGCACTGGGACATATTTTTGAACATTTTTGTGTACACCTTATTTTGTCTTTGACTGTACGAGTGGGATGAACAAAAAGTTAATTGGACCAATCAACTTTTCGATCGACATATTTTCTGTCTACTGCGTTACTTTTCATGAACATACAAATGGCCGTCAATTAATACTATACACACATTTACAATGAAAAACAGTTGGAACGTAAATATATCGATGGGAACTTGTGTGGGGCCTAACGCATGTACAATTTATAAGCATTTTTTCTGGCAAACTTGATGAAATTGTCACCTGCGTTACGGGACAAAATAGTGGCGATCGAAAAGTTGATTGGCACAATTATGCAAACATGAACCTAAAATAATCAATGACATATTTATTTTATTAATATAATAATATTACTTTCCTCAAATTTCATAATGGGCACATTACTGCGATCGCCAACGCGCTTGCCCAGAGTGGCGATTACCTACCTCCTGATGCGTTCACGAAAAGATAGTGGGATAGGCCTACGTCCAGCAGTGGACTGAGATAGGCTGATTAATGATGATGTATATCTTAGTTTTCTGTCTGGGAAGTGTAAAAAGTTAATTGTATTAATAATATTACTTTCCCCATCTATCCCGTCGTAAGATTCGACTAAGGGATTGAAGTTTCACTGCATCATCATAATGGGCACATTACAGCGATCGCCAACGCGCTTGCCCAGAGTGGCGATTACCTACCTCCTGATGCGTTCACGAAAAGATAGTGGGATAGGCCTCCGTCCAGCAGTGGACTGTGATAGGCTGATGAATGATGATGTATATCTTAGTTTTCTGTCTGGGAAGTGTAGCACCCGTTTTTCATTAACTGACGTGCATAAAAAATAGCATGAATTAATATATTTCTCACAATCTTGTTATAGGGATCTGAAACGTGGTCGTTCACTATGGGACTCATTAGGAGGCTCAGAGTCACTCAACGAGCGATGAAGAGGGCAATGCTCGGGCTTTCTCTACGAGATCGCATCAGAAATGACGAGATCCGCAGAAGAACGAAAGTGACTGACATAGCCCGAAGAATCACCAGGTTGAAGTGGCAGTGGGCTGGCCATATTGCTCGGAGGACCGATGACCGGTGGGGTCGGCGTGTTCTCGAGTGGCGACCACGCACTGGACGGCGCAGCGTGGGAAGGCCCCCCACAAGATGGAGCGACGACCTGGTAAAGGTTGCGGGTGTCCAATGGATGCGGACAGCTCACGACCTATCTTTGTGGAACTCTCTGACGACAATTGGCTGATAATAATGATGATGATGAATCTTGTTATAATACCTACAGAGTTTTTTTATTAGAGTACCATGTTTAAACCACGAAGCTTGCTGACTGCCTCAAGTATGGTAGGTACGTGATTAAAAAAGCTTTGGTAGATAAAAGGCGTCACGTGATGACGTCAGTTAAACGGTCGATTACAAAAAAAATTATAACAAAATTTAACGTCATAATTTTTGGTTACGAAGTTAATTTTTGTATAACAACTTTTGGTATTGAAAAAGGATTTGCAGTCGACGCAAGGATACATTTGTCCCCACCCCAATTCTTCCCGTGGGTAGTTATAGAAGATTGATGATTCGCAGCAACATTATCATATGATAGTAGACACGCAACTGCGATCGCCAATCCGCTTGCCCAGCGTGTCGATTATGGGCATTTACCTCCAACTGCGTCTATAAGCACAGTTAATAGAAGAGGCCTATGTCCACGAGTGGGATTAAGACAGGCTGATGATGTAATAGAAGAAAAACTCGACATGTTTATTTGGTATTAGTAAACCAGTACTTTCTTGCATTATCTTTTCATTTTTGACGATAATTAGAAAGTACAATTATTAGGTAATCAGAAATAAAAGTTTAAGCGAGAACAAGACAGTTACGAAGAAGTAAAATCTGCTACTATTTATTGACAAGCCACAAGCAAACTGCCCTTGAATAACATGACGATCGATATCAAATTTGAAAGAGTATTATTAAACGGCACGTGTATAATCAATTCTCCAGACTGTCGTCACAGATATAATTCCAACAAAATTTTCAATACCCTGCTGTGATAAACACCTAAAAATCCTTGGGACACCAGTATTAGTGTCACGTGTACGTATTTTCAATGAAAATTGAGGGTTGTGAGTAAAATTATTGCGGTTATCGTAATTGAATTTGAACTCGTGTACGCCTACGCTTGTCTGAATCCGCTTTTAAACCAACTTTGCTATGCAACTTTGCTCAGGCGTTCAGTTATTTGTTATGACGTGGTAAACAGTAAGTAGTAATTTTTCGCTCGAGCGTACGCAAGCAAGCAATTATTTCATTCAATAGCGCGTTTTTCCGGTGCATAATTTTTAGGACTATCAGGTGATGATTTAGGCTTAAGTTCTAGTAGGTACATTGTAGATTCCATCCAAATGTCAAGGCAGTAGGTATAAGTATACAATAATTCATAACGAAGATTAAACTTTTAAAATTGCTTGCTTTATCAAATACCAGCTAATAAGTTGAGTATCTACATACTCGTTTGAATTGGATATAAATAGGATGGATATAAGAAATAGCACTAAGTCAAGAAGAGTTAAAACATCAAAAATTATTGTTTAATAGGTAAGATTTATTGCGATAAATCGTTTTCTATTTATGAAGATTTACTTATAACTAAGTTAGTTTGAGGTGGAGGTAGAGTTACATATTTCCAATCAATGAAGTTTCTTTCGACACTGCAATCAACCTGCAAACAAAATCGGTAGATAGGTACAATAAATTCTTCGGTTAGGTTATACGATATTTTCATCAAATAAAACTATGGAATATCGCAAAATATTAATGAAAGTGACGTCACATTACTATACTGCCAAATTACCTTACTAACTCTTTTAAGTTCTTCCCAATTTATTAAATAGGTATAAGTACTGTACAAACATTGCTGCAATCTACATTTTAGTAATAATTCCTTCGTGTATTATGTCGTGCGTAATGTGAAATAATTTATTTTAACTACAGTCACCATGGGCAGGCCGCCCACTATAGTTGCCGATTTCTAACAATGAACATTTATTTGGACAGTTTAGATACGAGCCTTATTTATATGACGTTAAGACTATAGGAAAAATGATGAGTCTTACCCAAGGACCGGAACCGTTATTTTCTCCATACAAAAAAACGGTTCTTTTTCGTTCTTCAGTATATAAATTGTAAGTTAATGGAGTAATTTAAAAATATGATATTGTAAATTACATAAAATATTGAGCACTACATAAAAACCTCAAAATAGCCCAATATTTTAAAATGATGTACCTATACTCAACATTTTAAAATATTGGGCTATTTCGAGGGTTTGTAAAATACCGGTTTCTATCCCTGGTCTGACCCTCATATTAATAAGGATTAATCTATAACTGTCAAAAGTTCATGCTTAGAAATCGGCAACAATAGGTAAACTGATGACCTGGTGAAGGTCACAAGAGTCCGCTGGATGCGGATGGCGCAGGACCGGTCATTTGTGGCAAAGTTTGGGAGAGGCCATTTTGCAGTGGACGCCTTACGGCTGATATGATGATTATGGTGGTGACAGTCATCATCCGTATTACCTGATGAGCTCCCCGCACCCGCCTGTCCCCCCGCGCCTGCGTTGGCTCCTACTCCGAAACTAAACCCTGCTCCAGCTCCAACTGAACCTGTTCACAAAAAAGTAAGTAGGTAGAATAGATGTACCTAGTGTAAAATTCTTTTTCTCAAACTTGCAATGAAATGTTTACATGACGTACCTCAAATCAATCAAGGAAGTAGGTACGTAGTTTCGGGGTTTACGAGCGAATCCATTGATTTAAAGGAATTTCGAACAAAATAGCCTTAGCCTGCAAAGCACCTTTCTTTTTTTTTAAAACGTCAAAGTGTGACAGACTTGAGTACATGAAACTGATTAGTAACATTTCTTTTTTTATTTCATTAGAAGTTTGAGTAAAGCAATACAAGCTTCAGACGAGAAAAGGCTTGCAGGGCCCTCATTTCTTCGTTGAATTTCTTTCTTGATTGCATCATAAAGTACATAAACACTAGGGATCACTATGGTTAACCGTACCGGGATATTACTTCTAAGCTTCTAAGGTTTCAAGGCAACATTACCCAGGAAACTTTAAAATTTCCCATACAATACGAATACGTACATTTCAGGAAACAACAGCCCGTTTTTGTCTGCTTGTTGTGTTTAGTGCAACCCATCTTTAATCAGAAAATACCAAGCCGCATACATATTAAACATAACACTAGTAGGCAAATAGATAATATAAATAAATAGATAAAATCTTGGGTCATCTTAAGCTCAATTAAGGCTTGTGATTTGGGTAGCAGGCGACGTTACAGGCGATACATAAAAATAGATACATATACCTATATATTTAAATATATAGACAGCCATGACCAAGGAACAAATATTTGTAATAAATAAATACACAAATAATGCCCTCGCCGGGATTCGAAGCCGGAACCTCCGGCTTCGTAGGCAGGGTCACTACCAACAGGGCTACGGAGGCTGACAATATGGTATAACAAAGACATCATTACCGACATATGTGTAGTGTTGAGGATTGATTGTAATCATCTCAACCATAAGACTGCTGAAAAATCTGAACCTAGGACTTCCTTAGGTATTGTGTACCGCTTGGAAGCTACGTTCATATTATAAAGTCGTCTGTCCATTTAATGCATGGACGCCTTAGAACATATATTACCTGGAACAAGTATCGCCGCATTTGTTCTAACAAAATACCTAGTCTGCTGATATTTGGAGGTGACGAGGTAACGCACACATACAATTAGTGCACACAAATGCAAAACTCCCTTGCATTAGTGCACACCGTGTGTCATTGTACTTACATGAGGTTTTGGCCAAAGTTTTTGTTTTTGACCAAGGTTTTGAACAGAGGGGTAAGTTACTGCATAGAAGGTATGCCTTTATGATTCCTCCGAGATGGACGCCCGTTGTTCATATACCTATTTTTGACAGCCAGTAGTACCTACTACCTACGCACAATGTTCATCAAGATAGTACAAAATACAATGGGCAGGAAGCAGGAATTTGACAGCGCAATTTTATCTACATTAGAATATATTGTATAAAGGAAATTTACCTCCAGCATTTCCTCCAGTACCTGCACCTGAAAAATAAAACAATATTATTTTTCCATTCTCATATATTTTCTGTCATTAAATTTAGTAAGTCACATAAAATAGATATCGATTATCGTTCAAAAATGGTTTTCCGCTAAGCCGGTCGCCTTCAAAACAAAATCACAATCGCGTCAATAATGTGTCGCCCTTTTTCAGTGTCAATAGTTCGTGACATAAATTATGACGTTAAATTTTGTTCTCAGTAAAGGCTTTTAATTATGTAATTTTTTCTTTGCATTTGACCTCAACCCAAGTCCCTATTATTTATTAGGTAGATACAAGGTGCGTAAAGTGCACGGATGGTCAGGTAATTGTGTTGGTGATAGTACTAACTTGAGTTGTAACTGTATGTGTAATATTGAAAACCGTCGCCAAACTGACCTGAAGATGTTGACTGCGGTGCCTGGTGGCTCTGAAAGAAAGCAATAAAATATGAGCGGTTTAGTTAGGTTAGGTTTAGTAATAATCACCAAATTAAATTTTAACCCTTAAATGCATGGTGTACAGTCACGTCTAAAAATATGTATACAAAAACAAGGTTGCATAGATATGTAGTCATAAATTGTATCAAAAATATGTATCTATTACTGACACCAAAAAATGTATCCATTAAACTATTTCAGTATTATGTAATCACAAAATGCTTCACAAAGTTTAATACTTAAATAAATCCCATTTAAATGTATTCACCTAGTAGTCAAAAATAAGTATACATGAATGGTTTCCGTTTACATGTAACCACACCAATTTGTCAAATATTTATATACGCCGGTTGATTCATCAATATGTATTCAGACAGCAAAAACTAACCTTGTCTGACCAGCATAGAATCGTAAGTTGTATAATTAACTGATTTGACAATTCACGAAAACAGTGCAGACTTGTCACTGCATACATCTATCTCACGATTATTCTATGACGCACTTGACAGTCCAATTTTTTAGATTGAGCTCAGTTGTAAATATTGTGTATTTCAGTTTAGGGTCATTCACAGAAAAGTGCCCTAAGCATTTTTTGTTTTTATTTTAATAATATCAAGTTTTTTCTACTCAGTCAAAATCGGAACGGCATTTTGCAACTAACAGGAGAAATATGTCCCTAACATGTTATTCTCGCCATCACAAATATATATATTATTCAGGGTGCTCAAAAATATCTGAACATGCACTGGAGTGTCTTGCAAAAAGAGTCGTGTTCTCCTATATTTTCAAGAACCGAACCTATATTTTTATAATTGTCATCGAATTATATTGACAGACAGTTGTCTATCTTGAATTTATTATTTATTACCAGCACTTCAAACCCAAACTTCTTTATTTCGAATTGCCCTAAGAAAGTAATAAGAAAAAATACAGATTTACAAGTGATATTTACTTTATAATGCTAGACAAACAAAACATTTCTTCTCTCTTTCAGTTATAAAATAGTATTTTTAATTTTAGTAACTACTATAAAATTATAATACTTATGAGTTTCATAAACAGCCACTATCTATTTGTAGCTTTAGATAGGTTCCATATTATAAAAGAAAGTCACTGGCCACATGGAAGAAACTTCATTTTAAAATCGATTACACTTAAGACACGTCAAAACCTCAAATCGTGTTTACATAATAATATTATCTATGAATCAAACGACGTATACAAATATTTGCCAAATTAGTGTGGTTAAATGACTACGAGGAGGATACATTTATATGTAATTTATTTAAGTATGCAACTTTCTGAAGCATTATGTGATTACATAATACTGAAACAGTTTAATGAATACAATTTTTTGGTGTCAGTAATAAATACATATTTTGGATGAAAATTAGTGGCTACATATTTTTCAAATCTTATTATGTATACATACTTTTAGACGTGACTGTACCTACGATGTATCGTACATAACCAAAACGTATACTTCGTTTTATTTAAGATTAGAATTATCTGTCAAACGGGTGAACAAAGTAGCAGTGGTCGTAAACCTTCCTTCTTCGATTTCGGCCGATACCACTGAATTTCACGGAACTTATGTATATACATATCATTTGATATTTACCGATAGCTGAACGCATAGTTTTCACATTTATTATTAATTTGTTGGCAAAACTGTATTAAAAAAAAGTTATAAGTGTTTTATAAGCAAGATGGCGGCAATTTAGAAAAAAGATATATATTGAAAGTTTTCGTTTAGTGTTTGGCGGTTTCTAACAAAGTATTTTTTTTTATTTGTAACTAACTAATATCGTACCGATTTTACATTTACTGAATTTAATGACGTTTACAGTCTAAAATTTAACAATATTTGCATATTTAATCTGGCTTACATTATGCACTCCCAATACTTTTAAAAGTCATGCATTTAGGGATTAAAATTATCGGTATAAAAGCGGACACGGTGTCATAAAGACTGAGCAGATAGCAATACTAAGACAACCCTACACCCTACGCATCGGCAACGTCGTTTAGTATTTGTCGCCATTATAGGCGGTCTGGGACGCTCTAATGTAGTTTGAATTTGGTAACAAATTAGAAAATAAAACTCAGATGACATACATACTTTTATTCACTGTCAGTGGAAGAGTCCGAGGACTCGGAACCACCAACGTTTTAATATTTTTTTCCACAGTGTTATCTATTACATTATCTAATTTCATTTAAAAAAATGTATTCTTTTAAAATGTTATATACCGTAGCCAACGATATGCCAGCACGGCTGCTCAAAGTCAAATTCAAGTATGTCCATTTTTGCAAATTTTACAGGAGAGCAAAAAAACGTAATTTGTCATTTTCATCGACAAATAAACTCAAATTTAATTCAAATTTATTGTCATGGCGTTTAACACTATAATGTTAATTTTTTGATGATTTTTATTTTTATTTTTTATTGCTCAGTTTAATCACAAATAATAAGAAATGTTTTCAGCTTTGTCGCACACCCACTTTTTGGGAACAACCGTCAACGTAAAAACAAGCAAGTCTGACATGCTTGATTTTAGGTTTGTTGCATTGTACTAAAATGTAGGGGAAAATGAGGCAGTTACGTCTTTTTGTTTTTGTTATAAAACGTATTTTGTCGAATTCTCTAAAACAACTAGATCGAATATGTTCAAAATCATGTTGCGAGTAGATTGCATCATGTCCCATATTTCTGATATTTTTTCATATTTTTTAGACCTGCCGATAAAAAATTAAGGGGTGTAGACACATTTTTTTTGACTTTCTTGACTATTATTTCTGAAAGTATTCCATTAATCAAATTATTGGTAAAGAAAGCATAAACTTATTTTAAAAAAACCTATCGTATGATGTATTACAAATTAACATTTGGATAAAAAAATTTTTTTGGCATTTAGATACATGTATGGGATGCCCCTGCTTAAAAAATGTTATTTTGCAATTTATATTCAAAACTCAGTAGCAACACACAATATATACCTTGAGCTGAAATTTCATAAACGTACGCTAAACAGTTACAACAGAAACCGCTGTTAAATACAGACGGACACACAGACAGGACGCAAATGACTTCCGCTTTTACTTAAAAATCTTAAAATATACGTATAAACGTCTGGTTAGTTTAAAAGCCAAACGCTGAAATCAAGCATCTCCAGAGACAATTTGAATTTCAAGTAATTATCTCATTTAGAGATACTGCTTTCCAGCTTGGATCTGGACCAAATGCTTGGTTTTAGCGTAGATGTTGAGGGAAATTCGACAAAGCTGAAAACATTTCTTGTCTATAACTTCAAAAATAAGGGGTTTAGAAGAAAATTTTTGATGCAGAAAAATGCGTTTTCGGTTCCTTTTTCAAAATTTGCAAAAAAAACAAAAACTGAAAAAAATGAACATACTTGACTTCCAACTT
>JALPQI010022495.1:0-18291 GCA_025490895.1 Thaumatotibia leucotreta
ATCTGCCGTCCTTTGCTATATTAACAAAAGAGGAACGGATTAAACTATCCCGCGGCGACATAATGTCGCACCAATCATGTGCTAAGCCTACAAGCCGTAAATTACTTGTAATTGCTTTAATAAATGTGTATGTAAAAATAATAAATGTTATCGGTTCCCCGCGATACAGGTGTAACCTAGTGCTGGGGCCTCTGGTAACTATACATTGTAAAGCTTTTGGAAATAAACTATTCTTATTCTTATGTTGGCTAACAGGTGGACAACACAATGGGTCCGCTGAGCTCCGGACAGCGGCTGTGGGAGGCGGCGCCGGCGCAGCCCACGCGCAAGCCGCAGCCCAAGCGCACCACGGTGGGTACTAGCTCGAGTGTGGGTACAGGACACACAGTGCAGCGGCTGTGGGAGGCGGCGCCGGCGCAGCCCACGCGCAAGCCGCAGCCCAAGCGCACCACGGTGGGTACTAGCTCGAGTGTGGGTACAGGACACACAGTGCAGCGGCTGTGGGAGGCGGCGCCGGCGCAGCCCACGCGCAAGCCGCAGCCCAAGCGCACCACGGTGGGTACTAGCTCGAGTGTGGGTACAGGTACAGGTGGACAAAGTGGGCAAAAAGAAAACTATTCTACTGGGTAAAAGATTACCTCAAACAGATATATAAAATTGACACGTAAGTTGCAAAATTTTGTATAATTGTAGATTCGTTATAGACTTAGTTAAAGCCTCAACGAGATCCAGAACCCGGGCCTGTTTTCAAATGGCACAGAACAGAAAGACCTAGAGAAGGAGCATTCCATGAAAACATCTACTTTTTGTCGCTTACGTGTCGCTATGGTAGCTACCCTAATAAAATACGCTAGCTGCTAGGAAACGCTGTCAATCTTAAAGCCTTGATATGTTATCAATTATACGGTAACTCGGCTTACTAATTTAATTTTTCAATAGTATTGAAAAGACTAGCAGCAGAACCAAAGTAACCGAAATAGCTCTCCGAATCGCTAAACTGAAGTGGCAGTGGGCGGGGCACATTGCGCGTAGAACCGATGGCCGTTGGGGCGGGAAGGTTCTTGAGTGGCGGCCACGTACCGGAAGGCGTAGCGTGGGTAGGCCCCCCACAAGGTGGACCGATGACCTGGTGAAGGTCGCAGGAGTCCGCTGGATGCGGGTGGCGCAGGACCGGTCATTGTGGCAATCTTTGGGGGAGGAGGCCTATGTTCAGCAGTGGACGTCTTTCGGCTGATATGATGATGATGATGATGATGATTGAAAAGACTGTGTCGCTTACGACACGTTTTCATGGAATGCTCCAGAAACGTAGTGAGGGACATAGACATGAAAAAACCGTGAATGGTAGTCACGACCCTCAGTAGTGAGGAATCGACTGAGAAGAAGATTCGTTATTTGCTTGTTTGTAATGTGAAATTGATGACCAATTTTTTATGCAATAAAATGCAAGTTTGAGAAAAGCACTACACTTGCTTCGCCTGAAACCAAACACTAGCAGGCTTTGTATCTATTGGAACTCGCTACACTCCGGTAAATATACCTACAATGTCTGCTAAGTTTGGTATCCCGGCGTCTGCAGTAATATACTATTTCTCAAACATGCAATGAAATATTGTCTTTATGTTCGTATATACTCGGAAGTATCGCTTTTAGGGCGCATTAACTTACTGGGATGGAAATGGAATTTCATAACACTTTTCAGGCCTAGGCCTGCAAAGTAACTTTTTTTTTATTTCGACAACATTGTCATTATTTTTTTGTATTTCTTTGTATGTTTGAGAAAAGCACTATACATGCCTCGGCGTGAAAACGGATTCCCTCATTTCCACGGCCTGTGATTTAACCCTTAGATGCATACAGTATCAAAAACGATACGACCGAAATGACACATGTCGAAATAAGTAATCAATTGCGACTGTCACACTGAGCAACAGAGTTCTAATTGGCATCGATTGTTTACATAAGTCATTTCAGAAATAGAATGTGTGATACCGTATGCACCTAAAGGGTAATGTACTATTTCGTTGCTAAGCTGTGTATTGTTACAGTTGGGAGCCCGCAAAGGAGGCCTGGGCGCGACGAAGGTGGCCGCCAACTTCGACGACATGGAGCGCGAGGCCATGATGGCAGAGAAACTGAAGGCTGAGCAACCGCAGCCCACCGCTGGCATAGAACAGGTACTAACTAACGACTCTAATTTGAACCCTGCAATTTTTTTTCTAGCCGCGTGGTGACGGCAGTAAGAATACATTTGTCACCACCCCAACTCCTCCTGCGGGTGTCGTATTGTCGACTAACGGATTGAAGTGTCACTGACCATTATTTAATAAAAGATTGTTGATGGGCAGCAGCGTCATCATAGTGGACACATTATTGCGATCGCCAATCCGCTTGCCCAGCGTGGCGATTATGGGCATTTACCTCCTAATGCGTCTATACGCATAGTTAATAGGAGAGGCCTACGTCCAGCAGTGGACTATCATAGGCTGATGATGATGATGAAATTTTTTTTCTCAAACATGCAATGAAATGTTGTCATTATGTTCGTCATAATAGGCTTTAAAGTATGACGTTGCAGGCGGATGACCTCGAGATAATAGTAAAGGCATTTCATACGAATTTAACGGCCTAGGCCGGTAAGTAATATGTTTTAAAACATGGCGTCGGTTTTCATGAACAGGCTAAACAGCTAAATTCAGTTTTTTTTATTATCGTATTTTTTATTTCATTGCATATGTTTGAGAAAAGCACTATACATGCCTCGCCGTGAAAAGGGCTTACCGGCTTTGTATCACTGTCCATACCTACTCAGCCAATAAGCCCATCTTTCCCGGCGTCTGCAGTAATGTATTATTCTTCGTATTTTCATGGAAATGCCCGAATTAATCTCCCTGTCTCGATTAGCTTCAGTGCAATATATACTGAAGTTCATTGTGACAGCAATATGAATTCAGATGTTCCCGTGAAAAGCCGAAGGAAAACGATTGTTCATTACATCTGTACGTTGTAAAATGTATACTCGCTAGGGTTGTACCGACCACACTTGAAAGGCCAACGTAAATACACGTACATTTTAGCTGAAGATTTAATGCTGACAGACGTTTCGGTGCAACCTACTGAGATACGACCGGTACTACGGTAGACCGGTGTTAGTTGTATGTTTTAGGTATTTATTTGATTGTGAATAAGGAATTTTAATATTTTGGATAGTTAAATTATTTATTGATAACCCACCAAATACAAAACCACCTGGATGTGTAACATTAGCCTATTTTATTTCATCGTGTCATGTTTTCATCCACCCTCAATTGTAATAAGGAGCCATTTGAGGGTAGATTTTTTAAATATCTCTTACATTGGCAATGTTCTTCATAATGAACATAGTCTTCGACCCACTTTTGGTATGTTTTTATGACAAAATTTTCTGCTCTACTCAATGGCGAAATTAGCCAATTTTAGGGTTAAATACCTAAAACGACAGACAGATAATTGTGTTCCGATCGTATACTCGTTTATTACCATTACCACTCGAAAAATGTTTCCTCATTTCGTTTGGGAAAATAACTATATATCATGCTAATGGTCCGCTTATGTGGCGTGCGGTGACGGCAGTAAGAAAACATTGGACACCGTGTCGTTAACTCTTCCCGTGGGTGTCGTATGAGCCGACTAAGGGATTAATTGAAGTTTTACTGACCATTCTTTGATAGAAGATTGATGGGCAGCAGTGTCATCATACTGGACACATTATTGCGATCGCCAGTCCGCTTACCCAGCGTGGCGATTAAGGGCATTTACCTCGTAATGCGTCTATATTTATACGGAGAGGCCTACGTCCAGCAGTGGATTGAGATAGGCTGATGATGTGATGTGATGGTCCCTGCGACCATATATAACATGGACGTCTAACGCCAGCTCAAAAATGCCCCCAATAACAATTGTGTCAAGATGGGCAGGACATAGCGCTTTTCTTAACATCGCGCATATTTCGGCGCAACATTTTTGACAAATGATTATAGAATATAGCCAATCAAAATTCTAATGGACCAATCACAACTATTTTTAAATGGCGGTTTAAGTTATTATAGGTTGATTTTGAAATTCATTGCCGTGATGCATTGAAGAGGGGGTGTCACTTGTCAACTAAAATTTAGGACCGTTTTTGAAAGGCAATTTAGTATACGTGCGGCTTCCATGTTTTATTTGTTCGTAGGATGGCCCTCTTTAGATGTCAAATAATGTAGTATAATTGTACATTGGCAGGTGGAGCAGGAAGTAGCAAGTTTGAGGCTCGCGTACAACGCGGGCAAGCCGGAGGCCGACCGGCTCGGCATCGCCGCCGCCAGCCGCGGGGGGTCTGCACAGTAAGTGTAGTTGTACACTGTCGCAGGTGCAGCAGGAAGTGGCCAGCCTGAGGCTCGCGTACAACGCGGGCAAGCCGGAGGCCGACCGGCTCGGCATCGCCGCCGCCAGCAAAGGGGGGTCTGCACAGTAAGTAGAACCTTCTATATAGCTGGCTCCACCGTATTCGGCCTTGCTAAGAAACAGCGATGAGTCGAGTCTCTGGTAGCGTTGAAAATGTCGGAAGAATTCAAATGCTTTTTGCCGGAAAGGTATAAAAATTTAGTTTTTTCGGGTTTTACAGAAATAATCAATGTCACTGTCACTCCTTTCCGTCTATTTCAATTGACTTTTCCTCGATGACATCGCGTTCTACTGGTATAAGTGAAAATTAGACCTAATTCACAGTGGTTTAGGGTTGAAAATTAAAGTGCAACCCTTCAATGCTTTTTCCGAAAAAATCCGGAATAACGAGCTGTTTGGAAAGAAACAGAATTTAATCCGAAATCCTCTAGCGAGACCCGCACTCCAACTGTGATAGTGGCGATAAAATGTATGAAACAAACGCGTTAATCACGGTTTACTAATTCGATTCAGTTTAACTGAATCGTAGTGTGTCAGTTCCATAGAATAATTGTCAAAAACTGTCAAGACGAACCTTTACTGAATCGCATTTAATAGATCATGGTAGCCCCCCTGTTTTTTAACCGATTTCAAAATAAACTAACATGTTCCCGTTGGTACCAAATCGGGGCGTGATAATGGGATCTGTGAGAAATCAGTTGATACCGTTTTTTTTAATAATAATTTGGCTATTATTCCAGCGGCGTGTCGCACTCGGCGATGTCAGACATGACGGTGATAGAGCAGGAGGGCGCGCCCGCCGCTAGCGCGCGCTCGCTCGACCTCGACTTCGACTACAATTCCGACTTCACCATGATCAGGTATCATTAGTGTTCGAAACATGTATTCGCTTAGCTTTTTGCCCTTTATTTTGGTCCATATATTGCCCATAATGATAAGCTTGAAAAAGGTACGTAAATCGATTTCTTTGATTGTATACTCGGTAAAAACTAATTTACAATGTTCAGAAAGTCTTCTTTTTAAGGATAATCTTATGCACAGGTAATAAATGCTTTTCGACACATGGTGAAATGAATTTTCATAGTATTTTTTGTTGAGATTGTCAGTTCTTTTTGTGCGTAATACATTGTAAAATATTGTGTAAGTATTTGTGTTGAAACATACGCTTTTTCTTAAATTTGTGTCAGTTTCATCGGATCATCAATACTCGTGTAAAAAAGTCGGCTTGTATCATATCACACATGTTACTATTGTAAAACATAATGAAAAAATGTTCTTGAATTAAAAGAGAATAATATATTTTTATTTTACCTTATCCTGCGTTCCATAGGGGACAGGATTGACTGTCCGTTTATGAGGCATTGTTGTGACTTGCATATATCGCACTGTCAGATTAGTATGTAGTTATTGTATTATTATTGTATGTAGTAGTACCCAATTCATCTAACCATATCATATCATGTACGAGTCTCGTGTTACTCGAAATAAATGTTATTATTATTATTTACTAAAAGGGTCTAAAGTAAAATATAACAAAAATCTACTTAACTTGCTAATACTTTTAGTAAGTTTCAAATGTTATTCATAAACGTCATTTACTAATTTAGAAACCCCTAAGTATCGTTCGTCCCATTCGTTGTCATTCATATGTCTATGATATCAAAAAGGACAAGCATTATTTATCTTCTGTATTATTGTACTACGTTAGGTTATTATGAATAAGAACTATTCCACGTTGTATAGGTTGTCCCGTAAAATGCGTGTACAGTTGACGTCAAAGATATCATTACGGTTTAAGTGCCAAAAATATATTTACACGACCTTAATGTTAAGGCAATAAAGTCGTGTAAATATATTTTTGGCACTTAAACTGTAATGATATCTTTGACGTCGATTGTACATTCGGATATTTAAAGCTTTCTTTCGATTAATTAATTAACACATTTTTTTGAGCAATTTTTTACTCCTCTCGACATGAAAGAGTACTTCGATAAACCCATACCTTTGAGGAAAACCGTGTTTGTCCGATATCAGTGGATATTTTCGTGAAATGCATCATAAGGGGGTAAGAATGTATGAGGGTGAATCAACTTTTTTCTGTCTGTTATTGCCATGGCTACGGTCGCCTGAGTCACGTTGGTTTTATGGTAAATTGTGCTACTTAAACTATGCAAATATGCTTGTAGTCCATGTTTGTAGGTGGCCCATTAAGGAAAGAGCTTATTAACATCAGAAAAATGTATGTTTGTATAGTTTAAGTAGCATAATTCCATGCTCACACGCTGCGGTCGTGGCCAAAAAATGGGCTCGCCGGAAGATCAGCGTTGGCTTTCGGGTCGACATTATGCTGAGGCGAGTCCATTACGTGGTATAATATTAAGTGCTGAATCTGTCTGTTTTGTCTTGTCCTGTTATGCTTGTTATATTTGCCACGAATAAATTATTTGTATTTGTATTTGTATAATTCTGCATAAAACCAGCGTGACTCAGGCGACCCTAACCATGGCAATACCAGACAGAAAAAAAGTTGATTTACCCATGAACGTACTTCCAGGAACGAGCCATACGGCAGCAGTCGCGGCCTAGACTCCCTCCTAAGCGAGCCACGCTCCAAGCTGTCCTCATGGGACGTGGAGGTGGAGCCGGCGCGGCCCGTGCACTCCATGTTCTCGGCGGAGCCCCCCCGGCCGGCCGCCGCGCCGCAGCCGCCGCCGACACGCAGTCGCGCCGCACGGGAACCGCCCGTGGAGGATGACTCGGCGGTTAAGAAGTTTGGCGCCGCTAAGGCGATAAGCTCGGCGCAGTTCTTTGGCGAACAGGTCGGTTTAAGTTATTATCAAACCACGATTAGAATGGGATTCGAAAGTACTGTTGACACAACGTGTCAAAGTGTATACGTCAATCTAAGATATATTCATATATTCCTAGTTTAAATGCCGAGACTTACAGACAATAGATTAATTAATCACTCACTACATCTATAAACAATTCTTTTCTAGGTAAATGAAGTGTCATTTGTTGTGTCAACAGTACTTTCCAATCCCTTTCTGATTCCGATTTGATAATACAGGTCCGGGCCCGCAACAATTAATAACTGGGCTATACTAACAGAAAAATTGGACGTAGTAAAAGGAAACAATCCACACGATTTTTTCATTTTAAAGTTTGACTTGTTCGTTTTGATTTAAAGTGTTAATTAGAATAAATATTGATGTTGGTTCCCTTTTGCAGAACTACGTCCAATTATAGACCTCTTGTTTTTTAGATGGAGCGCTGTTTAAACGAAATATTATTTAGACCACCTGCGACTTAGACGAGTTGCGTTTGAAACTCCGTGACGTTTTATAGCTGAGCTATTAATAGCTAACTCGCTTTTGGTAAAACCGGTGTCTTAGGTCTAAATTTAAACTGTCGTGAGACAAATTTGAAGAGAATAAATCAATTATATTACTAAATATTTTAATTATTCATCACACTTGCTGTCTAAGCGCGCCATTGTTTGCGCGCGCAGCGGGAGTAATAGAAAAGTGAAATTCCCTAGGGAGTAATAGAAATTTCAGTACGTCATTTAATAATGTTATTTCTTAAAACTTATTTTTTTGTCGGCAAGTGTGATGAAAAACATTGTATGCATCACGGTCGGTAAGCGGAATACTAACTCGAGTCATAAAAGCCCTCCGCCTAACGGCGTCGGGCTTCTAACACTCTCGTTAGTAATTCCGTACTTACCTCGCTTGATGCACAATGTACTATTAAATAGTCGCCCAATTACATACTATATATTATAAATATTGAATGACATAATTATACGTATCGTACTGTTTTTTTTAGGATATAACATCTAATATTTATAATTAGGATAAGCATAGGTATATACCGGGTATACCCCTTATCTTGTTACTGTAAATATAAGTTGATTAATAATAAGTAAATATGCTTCAGTATGCATTTTTAAGCTAATATAGTCATTTACATTAATATGGAAAATGGAATATTTACCATGCAAATCCATCTTTAACTCGAATGTCATCTTCACAGTAGTGTCGAAATATCGGGTGCTCAATAATTGCAATTTACATAGTAAATATCCCGTTTTAAATCATAATAAATATGCCTCACCCGAAAGAAAAGTACGTATAGCGACATGCTTTGGGCAGCACATTCACACTGAACGGACTGCCTCGCGCTATTTCCTCGCAATTCAGTGTAGACCCAGCTATTATTGAATTGTATTTCATACTTTACATATTTTTTTATGTATTGTATGTATAAATCTGCTACACCCTAAGGGTTTCATGCTTTGTACTCTATTGTGTATATCTGTGTAAACATGATTGCTTTGAATCAATGAAATGAAATATAATTTCCAGGACAACCGTTTCGAGCGCGACGCAAACCTGTCCCGCTTCCAGGGCAGCAACAGCATCAGCTCCGCAGAGTACTTCGGGCGCGCCGAGCGACCCCCCAACCCCTCCTTCAGCGTCGCCGCGCCACAGCTCGACGAGGTACGTGGGACTCGAACCCGGGACCTCCCGCTGCCAGGGCAGCAACAGCATCAGCTCCGCAGAGTACTTCGGGCGCGCCGAGCGACCCCCCAACCCCTCCTTCAGCGTCGCCGCGCCACAGCTCGACGAGGTACGTGGGACTCGAACCCGGGACCTCCCGCTGCCAGGGCAGCAACAGCATCAGCTCCGCAGAGTACTTCGGGCGCGCCGAGCGACCCCCCAACCCCTCCTTCAGCGTCGCCGCGCCACAGCTCGACGAGGTACGTGGGACTCGAACCCGGGACCTCCCGCTGCCAGGGCAGCAACAGCATCAGCTCCGCAGAGTACTTCGGGCGCGCCGAGCGACCCCCCAACCCCTCCTTCAGCGTCGCCGCGCCACAGCTCGACGAGGTACGTGGGACTCGAACCCGGGACCTCCCGCTGCCAGGGCAGCAACAGCATCAGCTCCGCAGAGTACTTCGGGCGCGCCGAGCGACCCCCCAACCCCTCCTTCAGCGTCGCCGCGCCACAGCTCGACGAGGTACGTGGGACTCGAACCCGGGACCTCCCGCTGCCAGGGCAGCAACAGCATCAGCTCCGCAGAGTACTTCGGGCGCGCCGAGCGACCCCCCCAACCCCTCCTTCAGCGTCGCCGCGCCACAGCTCGACGAGGTACGTGGGACTCGAACCCGGGACCTCCCGCTGCCAGGGCAGCAACATTTACTATGTTCCATAAATTCTAATTGAAAAATTTTAGTTTTGGGACAACCTGTAGATGCGTACAAAGTGGATAAAATCGTCAAAAGGTAGTGTATACATATTTTAGAAAAAAGTTGATTCACCCATTTACAGTCTGAGACTGTTTTTAACCGAATTTAAAGTAGGAGGAGATACGACTGATTTTCTTAAATATGTTACTCAATATCTTCGATATTTTCTTCATTGAACGTGTAATACAGATGTAGTGCAATATCCTTTCTCTTCGGCTTTTCACGGCAACGCCCGAATTAATCTCCCTGTCTCAATTAGCTATAGTGCAATATACAGGGTGTTTGGTCAGCGGTGTCGGAGCTTTTAAGGGCTTAAACGACAATCAATTTCATCGATAAATTACCATGCATTTATTTTTTATGCCAACGATAGTTAAATGGCGGCCATTTTAAAATTTCAAACGGACGAGTACGGGCGCACGTGATATTTCAGGGTCGCGTTTTATAAAGTTACAATTTTCAATTTTGCTGTTTGCCTCTCTAACGCACGCACATATTGGCTAGAAAGAGAGGCAAACAGCGAAATTGTAAATTGTAACTTTATAAAACACGACCCTGGAATTATACGTTTGTTATCGGTCCTATTCTTACAAAAAAAATTTCGTTAGAGAGCTCATTAAGTAAGCAAACTAATTAAGCTAATCATTTGACTCAACTATTTGAACAACAAGGCTAAAAAAATTTTTTTTATTAAAAATTTTAAAAAATTCACCTTAATTTTTCAATTAATTTAATTTTGCATAAAAACTAGGTCGTTAAGATAGGTTTTTGGTGTTGTTATTTGTTAGTACAGGATGTTAGCTAAAACACAACACCATAATTACAGTTATACCTTAAGTACTTTAGGAATTACAAGTGCTCAAACATGCACTGGATGGATGGAAGGCCGCCACTTCACTAGTCAGTACACTGCTGACATTCATTTGTTTATGGATTTTGCATCGGGAACGCTAAATGCAGCTGTTTTGGTGTATGTTTGAGCACTTGTAATTCCTAAAGTACTTAAGGTATAACTGTAATTATGGTGTTATTTTTTAGCTAACATACTGTACTAATAAATAACAACACCAGAAACGTATCTTAACGACCTAGTTATCATACAAAATTAAATTAATTGAAAAATTAAGGTGAATTTATTACTATTTTTAATTTTAATTTTTTTTTTGGCCTTGTTGTTCAAATAGTTGAGTCAAATGATTAGCTTAATTAGTTTGTTTATCTAATGAGCTCTCTAACGAGATTTTTTTTGCAGGGATAGGACTGATAACAAACGTATAATTCCAGAAATATCACGTGCGCCCGTATTTTTCTGTTTGAAATTTTAAAATGGCCGCCATTTAATTATCGTTGGCACAAAAAAAAATTGTATGGTAATTTATCGATAAAATTGATTGTAGTTTAAGCCCTTAAAAGCTCCGACACCGCTAACCAAACACCCTGTATACTGAAGTTCATCGTGACAGCAATATGAATTCGTATGTTTCCGTGAAAAACCGAAGAGAAAGAGTTTTGCACTACATCTGCACCACGATATGATCCCATTCGCATCAAATCGGTGTATAAAAATGAGATTTTAGAGAAATAGCTTGAAGTCGGTTCAGATTTCTTTTAATTAGGTGACGTTTCCAGGTCCGCGAGTCGGTCCGGCTGGGCGTGACCCGCGTGGCGGGACGGCTGTCGTCGCTGGCCAACGGCGTCGTGTCGTCCATCCAGGAGCGCTACGGCTACTGATACCCGCCGCGAGGCTAGCGGGAGGAGACTAGCTATGCTGATAGGAAATATTACTAATGCTAACATATATACACATACACATATACATATACCTGGCTCATACAGACTGTTATACAGGGTGGAAAGGGACGACGTTCCTTCCCGCTACCGACCGCGTCTACCAACCATTACGATGAACTTTCAGTATGGGACCAACATAGAAATATATAAAAAAAATTAACCCCTCATACAAAGTGAGTGATTAGTTAGAGTTCAATAGTATGGAAAAGTCAATTTTCCATGTACGCTTTCGACGTTGGTCCCATACTGAAAGTTCATCGTAATAGTTGGTAGACTCGGTCGGTAGCGGGAAGGAACGTCGTCCCTTTCCACCCTGTATACTACTCGAAAGAAAATAAGGGTTGTGTCGCGACTGCTGCTTTATTTAAGTTTAGCTTATTTGAATGTATCAGTGCAAATGGAAAGGTGTTTACAATGGGCTTTTTTGAAGAACTATTTTAAGAGTCGTGACATGATACCTCTTCATGTGCACTGACACAAATGTTGTTAAACGAATTAACTTATACTGTATAAAAAAATACTATATTCATTGTAAAAAAATACATAAAGTCAGTATTTTTTTACAGTTTAAAAGACTCAGTTACCCTTATTTTCTTTTGAGGAGTATATTATCTCTTCTGTGGACATAGCAATATGGTAGTAAATTGTATCACAAGAGATGTAAATGATATATTTCCGGCGATGGCGTTTATTGAAACCCGAATGAAGCGATGGATTCTATAGTAGAATCCTGAGCGTAATGAGGAATTCAAGCGTTAACGCCTAAGACGAAAATAATTTTGATACCGTGTGATGTGACACAAACTAATTTTTATATCCATCACCTACAATAAGAAAAGATAATATTTTATATTTACGAACATAATCGATTCTGCAGAAATCATTATCGATTATGAACGTACTGTTTATTTTCATATTTCCTTCTTATTTTTTTAGACTAGCAATAGAATAGACTAGGAACAGAAAAGTGCCACTTTGTTCCCTCCTAGCAGGGAAGAAAAAACTTCTGGTTACCTGAAATATTAGCTTTGATTGTATTGTCCACAGAAGTGACGTGTTTTCTGAAACTTGTTAGACCCACTGGTTAAACGGATCTATATCTAGACAAACAACTTTTACGGCCTGTGTGTAAATATATCTGTCAGATAAAAATATCTATTATTTTCCTCAAAATATCGCTAGAAAACCGACTTACATCTGAAGGTCCCAACAAGTATTGGGCCAGTGTTGGGACCACGCAAAATAGGCGCGCTTGACGTCGAGTGGCGGAAAAATGGCCAGAATACTTATTTATTTTAAGAAACAAACACCGTATACAAATATTGTTTATAAATACACGATATATAATTTGTTAGTACAGATGGTGCCATTTTTAGGCTCTAGAACGAGAAGTGGCTCATTTTACGTCAGGTCCAAAACTTCGGAGGGCCATCTGTACTAAAAAGCGTCGTATGAGACACGTGCAAAAAGGAAATTCGTATCTCGTGTCGATTTAAAACACTCCCTTCGGTCGTGTTTTAAAACATCGCCACTCGTTTCCGATTTCCCGTTTTTCGCACTTGTGTCCTAATGTACTATTATTACGTTTTCCCCGGCATATAAAAGTAAAGAACAGCTAAAATGTATCTGACAAATATATTTTATTCAGGGATGGTGAACCAGACGCTTAATTAAACTTGTAACGTCTTGTCCACCATAGAAAAAGTGTTACTTGAATAAAGACTCGTTTTCACGTTCATCGCTGGCGAAGTGCTAGTGTGTGGCTTACGACTGCGAATGCCACCAGCAGTGAAAGTTAAAGACATTAAAGTAATCGAATCAATGGACGCTCAGCTAAAGCTGACTACGTTAATAAGAAATATTACTAATGTTGTTTATAAAACCCTGTTCAACCAATCACGTATCTTCAGACATTTTCGGAAAAACTAGATGATAGTAAAGAAATTCAGAATATGTATCAAAGTGTCTATTTTTACGTGGACTATGAAATAAATTTATGATAAGTTATAGCTTTTAACTTGTTGATACATCGATACATGACGACCCTACCGCTATTAGAACCTATCTTTCGTACCGTTTCTACTACCTGTCGGACTGGCTGGCCGTACATTTATTTGTAACCGAAGTGGCATAAAAATCTTCAAATAACTTCAAACCCTTTTCCTTTTATCTTTTAGGGTACCTGGAAGATATCCTTTTAAAGGATAAATTCGCCTCAGTACATGCCTTTTCTCATTATGCTTGTTATCTGTCTTTTCTTTTTGTGACAAATTTTATATTATATTTTTTTTATAAAATACACTGTAATTTATCTTCACGTTCACTCGATGCTCCTTTATGATAAAATAATAAGAAAAAACAGAAAGTATTTTACACACCCTTTTACACACGTCCTAAAACAGATAAATTGCATTTGAAGTTACGTGACTTTGGTTTGATAAAGTAATTTGGTACGACTATTATGTCCACTGCTATAGGTTCTAAGAAAATCGGAAAATCGTAATTAATCGGTATCTATATACCGGGAAATTATAACAAAATCGAATTGACACCTCATATAGTCTAGTTTTAGCGCGATGATACAATATCAACATATCTACATACATTATTCTAACATTGTTTCGTTTCGAAATTGAATATTCTCACACATTCCCTTCGACTATTCTACCCGCACAGTGCCGGGTTATCCTTTAGTTCTAACTATTATTCCGACAACCTTAATGTAAATAAATTATAATAAAATTTGAATAGGAAATCACCAGTTCGACACAGTGGTCGTACCGCGTAAGATATGTTACTTGTTCATGTATTGTAGATATTTTGGAAAGTGAAACCATATAATAATAATGAGATAGAGACAGCAGGGTGCCTAGCCTAGTTGCCAATCGCTAACTAAAGTCTTTGTCACACAAATAAACAAGAGTGACAGAGAGAGAGCTACTAAGCATTAGTGATTGAAAACTTGGCTTGGCATTCAGGCATAGCACATGATTGGTGCGACAGTATGTAGCTGCGAGATACTGTGGATATCATGTGCTAGCCATACAGTTAAATGATAATATGTTATTCATAAATGCCTACTAAGTTTAGCTTAGCAGGCCGCTAAGTTGTTTGTCCCTTTCTGTCTTATCAATATGTTCATAAGAACGAAATGGACAAACAATACTTAGCGGCTTGTTAAGTTATTAGACGTTTATGAATAAGGGGTTTAAATCATAATGTTCATGTTTTTGATATTAGCATTATGTACGTATTCTCTGAAATTCTGGTTAATTTTGTAAAAATGTCTGGTAGTATTTATAACATTTGCACTTGATATCTGCTCGGAATCTGAGCTCAAATTCATCGGGTACAATTTGTTAACTCTGTAGAGAGTCCTTTCGAAATATTACGATGAATATAGTAAAAATTGACTTAGTATTGTAGTGCGAGCGGTAATATAACAATAACAAATTATATCAAACTTGCTAGTTATCTGTAAATGTTACTAATAATTAAAAATATTTTCCCCTCACTAGCTCGAAAAGCGCTCGTTTATCGTTTAATACGAGCGGGTAAAAACGCTTTTTACACTCTTGTGAATAAAGTAATTTGACATTGCTCTAATTCCTATAGCCCCCTACTGCCTAGTATAAGTGGATCTGTATGACCGTAGTAAACATGCGCAATCGGAGCTCACATGTTAAATTGGTCGTTCTCATGGGTGACTTTGTAAGCCATTGGCTATAATTAAATTCCAGAAGTAACTCTATTCTACGATACGTTTCGACATCGAGTTTTAAATGGTTTCTTTAAGTTAATTTACATTTGGATGAGATTTGTAATCATATTTCCTCGCGATAGTGAGGGGAAAAAAGTTGTATTACACTTGGCGGCAAAGTTTGTTCAACTCTCGTGCCTTGAGACCTTCGCAATGCTCAAGATTCCAGTTTTTGAACCACTCGCTACGCTCGTGGCTCAATTTTGGAATCTTTCGCTAGCTCAGGTCTCAATATTGGCACGACAGTTAAACAACAACTTTGCCCCCTTGTATAATAAATAACTATTTGACCACATTACCAAACTGATGTAATTATCTAATATATCTGAGTATTCAATGTTATAACATAACGAATATCTAAACATAGTTGTATAGTGCAGACCTAGGAAGCTTTAGACGATTTTGTCTTACCAACAAGAGTTTCAAATAATCATAAAACACTCCATGTAAATGTGACATAGCGATGAAATGGTAGCGAGTTAGAACTTATATACAATAACATGATTGTTGTAAATGTAATAATAATAATATTTAAAAAATCATCATGACACCATGTTCTAGTGTGCCCATATGTGTGTTCTTTTGGAATGCGGACTATCGCGATATGTTTATTATTTCACAAAAAATAACTATATTTTTGTTATCATTTTGATCATCTTAAATTATTTTGATACATATTTGTTACAACTCGCCTTAATCGCGAAATAAAAGTATTTACCATTACAAGGCTTCCAGCCATTTCATATTCGATTTAATCTATAAAAATATCATCAGAAATCACAAATCGCACTGTAAATATTGTAATATATTTGTATAACGACATATTATATGTATTAGAGAACTACAAGTGCATACTTATCAACACAAAAAATCTGCGTAGAATCAAATTGCACTTGTACTGAATATTGGTTGGTGACTATCATATCAGTGGACAATCAAAACTTACTCTCAACCTAGGAGCTCTCGGACACTTTATTTAAACGTTTTGGACGCCAATGACTGATATATCGGTAAAGCAGTTCCAACGGCAAAGACCGATTAATAAGCCACTACCTAGAGAGCAATTATAGTCTCTATAGTATTCGATCCCTGTTAGTGAGTTTTGGTTGTCAACAGAAGTAGTTAACGTAGGTTACCATTTAAAAAACCGCGTTGCGTGTGTTTGTACAGGTGAGTACATAAAGATGCGTATTTATGAACTCGACTGTACTCGACGTTTGCCGCTGGGCATTATAATTGTTTGTTGATTGTTGCATTCCTCGGTGTAAAAACGCACAACCGTATGGTTCAGTTGACAGCAAATATTGGTACGCGGACGTTGGATATATAAAATGTTTCGAATCGAAGAGAGCATAGACAATAAATCGAAAACATCTAATTATGAATTTTTTTATCGAACAATCTTGCTAAAATTTAAAGATTAAGCTGACGCGATTATTAATGTGTCAGTGCACATGGAAAGGTACCCTGTCATGACTTAAAATAGACTTAAAATATTGTGTTATTTAATAAAGGCCATTTGAAACATAGTGACAAGGTACCTTTCCATGCGCACTGACACAATTTATCTGTGCGTTTATCATACATATTTGTTCCTTTTTCACGGCTGTTGTCTATTTATTCGAGTTTAATTGAGCTTAATGTGGGAGTTGATTTGTGTAAGAATGGCCCATGATGTGATGTTATTGATTTTTTTGTCTGTGGCAGAGAGGGTACCCTAGAACACCTATTTACACTTCGCGTAAGTAATTCTGCTGTTGACTGTACTACGCTCTACACGACTCAACTTGACTTTAACCTTTTGAACGATAGTTGCACAACATATTATGTCACTGACGTTATGCGTAATTCCTTAATGTCGACTGAAGACTTCCGTCGCACCTTCCTATAGCGTGTATAGATTAATTCCCATTATTTCTGAAAAGTTACCATACGGAAACATTTAGCATTGTGTAAGATTAGTGAAGTTAACGGTAAAGAGAAATTAAGGCACTATTTGTGTATAAGCGACATCGCTCAAAAGGTTCAACAGTTAGAACATAAATGTCAGTAATTGTATAAATTGCACTCAAAAATAACAGGCGCATTTTTGTTGCACAATTAAATGCCTATTCATCCGTATTTGTCTTACCCGGTAAACAATTTACTATCCTCAAAATATACACATGTCATTACTATAAAAAGCTGTAAACTTAATTATAATAAAGCGTTTCTATATGTGATAAAAGAGTTAACTTAAATATTGGTCCTGGGGCCTATTTCTCGAAAGCTTGTAACTTGTAATACAAGCGAAAGTCCTTAATTAATAGTGTTAAAAAGAGACTTCCACTGGTATTACAAGCGTTCGAGAAACGGGGCGCCTGGTCTCCTAATTTCGGCATATCTGGTGCTTTTATTATTGCTTTTGTTATTAGAATCCTGTTTACCAGTTAAAACAAGTAAGAATGAAGGCTGCAGTATTAAATGTGTACTATATACAGGACAAGTTGTTTCGTGTAGGCATATGAATTAGCTTTATGTTTATTTTAACGCAATTTGGTGATAGGTGGCGCCTCTATCGCTTCACACAGCTGGTTTATACAACCGTATGGAAATAAATCACGTGTTACCGAGGCCACGCGATCGGTAACCAAGCGAAGTTGAACTTTACATATTTTCGCGTAAGTCCATATGAAGGGTCCACGGAAAAAACATATCCAGTACTTTAAAAAATCAGGGCAAATTCACACCTTATTCTGTTAAAAGTAAGGTGGTTTTTCCTTCTGTAATTTGAATTGACTAGACATGTTCTTCCGTGGACCCTTCATATTACATTACCGAGTCTGGCGCATGTAGTCGTCGCTGGTATGGCACATTTCATAGCCGTCAAAATATGTCAAAAAACACGTAGCTTATTTTGTTTAGTTATTTTTCCGTCATAAGATCCACAAACATGACAAAGAAACGATTATTGTTAGATTATTTTAATGATAGGGTGGTAAACAAGCAAATGAGCCGTCTGATGGTGAGCTCTACTCGCTTGTAAACTCAGTCACATGTGCGTTGCCGAATCGCAGCAATA